>OY821517.1:348250640-348333140 GCA_963682025.1 Cordilura impudica
TTTTTTGCTCTATCTACCTTAGTTTTCGAGAAAAACGCGTTTTTATGATTTTTTTAGATTTTTCATATGAAATTGATATTTTTTGTAGGTGATCCCAAATTAACGTCCTTTTTGCTCTATCTACCTTAGTTTTCGAGAAAAACGCGTTTTTATGATTTTTTTAGATTTTTCATATGAAATTGATATTTTTTGTAGGTGATCCCAAATTAACGTCCTTTTTGCTCTATCTACCTTAGTTTTCGAGAAAAACGCGTTTTTATGATTTTTTTAGATTTTTCATATGAAATTGATATTTTTTGTAGGTGATCCCAAATTAACGTCCTTTTTGCTCTATCTACCTTAGTTTTCGAGAAAAACGCGTTTTTATGATTTTTTTAGATTTTTCATATGAAATTGATATTTTTTGTAGGTGATCCCAAATTAACGTCCTTTTTGCTCTATCTACCTTAGTTTTCGAGAAAAACGCGTTTTTATGATTTTTTTAGATTTTTCATATGAAATTGATATTTTTTGTAGGTGATCCCAAATTAACGTCCTTTTTGCTCTATCTACCTTAGTTTTCGAGAAAAACGCGTTTTTATGATTTTTTTAGATTTTTCATATGAAATTGATATTTTTTGTAGGTGATCCCAAATTAACGTCCTTTTTGCTCTATCTACCTTAGTTTTCGAGAAAAACGCGTTTTTATGATTTTTTTAGATTTTTCATATGAAATTGATATTTTTTGTAGGTGATCCCAAATTAACGTCCTTTTTGCTCTATCTACCTTAGTTTTCGAGAAAAACGCGTTTTTATGATTTTTTTTAGATTTTTCATATGAAATTGATATTTTTTGTAGGTGA
Organism: Cordilura impudica; assembly: GCA_963682025.1. Classification (NCBI taxonomy): domain Eukaryota; kingdom Metazoa; phylum Arthropoda; class Insecta; order Diptera; family Scathophagidae; genus Cordilura; species Cordilura impudica. Next base: position 348,251,483 of record OY821517.1, read on the forward strand.
TCCCAAATTAACGTCCTTTTTGCTCTATCTACCTTAGTTTTCGAGAAAAACGCGTTTTTATGATTTTTTTAGATTTTTCATATGAAATTGATATTTTTTGTAGGTGATCCCAAATTAACGTCCTTTTTGCTCTATCTACCTTAGTTTTCGAGAAAAACGCGTTTTTATGATTTTTTTAGATTTTTCATATGAAATTGATATTTTTTGTAGGTGATCCCAAATTAACGTCCTTTTTGCTCTATCTACCTTAGTTTTCGAGAAAAACGCGTTTTTATGATTTTTTTAGATTTTTCATATGAAATTGATATTTTTTGTAGGTGATCCCAAATTAACGTCCTTTTTGCTCTATCTACCTTAGTTTTCGAGAAAAACGCGTTTATATGATTTTTTTAGATTTTTCCTATGAAATTGATATTTTTTGTAGGTGATCCCAAATTAACGTCCTTTTTGCTCTATCTACCTTAGTTTTCGAGAAAAACGCGTTTTTATGATTTTTTTAGATTTTTCATATGAAATTGATATTTTTTGTAGGTGATCCCAAATTAACGTCCTTTTTGCTCTATCTACCTTAGTTTTCGAGAAAAACGCGTTTTTATGATTTTTTTAGATTTTTCATATGAAATTGATATTTTTTGTAGGTGATCCCAAATTAACGTCCTTTTTGCTCTATCTACCTTAGTTTTCGAGAAAAACGCGTTTTTATGATTTTTTTAGATTTTTCATATGAAATTGATATTTTTTGTAGGTGATCCCAAATTAACGTCCTTTTTGCTCTATCTACCTTAGTTTTCGAGAAAAACGCGTTTTTATGATTTTTTTAGATTTTTCATATGAAATTGATATTTTTTGTAGGTGATCCCAAATTAACGTCCTTTTTGCTCTATCTACCTTAGTTTTCGAGAAAAACGCGTTTTTATGATTTTTTTAGATTTTTCATATGAAATTGATATTTTTTGTAGGTGATCCCAAATTAACGTCCTTTTTGCTCTATCTACCTTAGTTTTCGAGAAAAACGCGTTTTTATGATTTTTTTAGATTTTTCATATGAAATTGATATTTTTTGTAGGTGATCCCAAATTAACGTCCTTTTTGCTCTATCTACCTTAGTTTTCGAGAAAAACGCGTTTTTATGATTTTTTTAGATTTTTCATATGAAATTGATATTTTTTGTAGGTGATCCCAAATTAACGTCCTTTTTGCTCTATCTACCTTAGTTTTCGAGAAAAACGCGTTTTTATGATTTTTTTAGATTTTTCATATGAAATTGATATTTTTTGCAGGTGATCCCAAATTAACGTCCTTTTTGCTCTATCTACCTTAGTTTTCGAGAAAAACGCGTTTTTATGATTTTTTTAGATTTTTCATATGAAATTGATATTTTTTGTAGGTGATCCCAAATTAACGTCCTTTTTGCTCTATCTACCTTAGTTTTCGAGAAAAACGCGTTTTTATGATTTTTTTAGATTTTTCATATGAAATTGATATTTTTTGTAGGTGATCCCAAATTAACGTCCTTTTTGCTCTATCTACCTTAGTTTTCGAGAAAAACGCGTTTTTATGATTTTTTTTAGATTTTTCATATGAAATTGATATTTTTTGTAGGTGATCCCAAATTAACGTCCTTTTTGCTCTATCTACCTTAGTTTTCGAGAAAAACGCGTTTTTATGATTTTTTTAGATTTTTCATATGAAATTGATATTTTTTGTAGGTGATCCCAAATTAACGTCCTTTTTGCTCTATCTACCTTAGTTTTCGAGAAAAACGCGTTTTTATGATTTTTTTTAGATTTTTCATATGAAATTGATATTTTTTGTAGGTGATCCCAAATTAACGTCCTTTTTGCTCTATCTACCTTAGTTTTCGAGAAAAACGCGTTTTATGATTTTTTTAGATTTTTCATATGAAATTGATATTTTTGTAGGTGATCCCAAATTAACGTCCTTTTTGCTCTATCTACCTTAGTTTTCGAGAAAAACGCGTTTTTATGATTTTTTTTAGATTTTTCATATGAAATTGATATTTTTTGTAGGTGATCCCAAATTAACGTCCTTTTTACTCTATCTACCTTAGTTTTCGAGAAAAACGCGTTTTTATGATTTTTTTAGATTTTTCCTATGAAATTGATATTTTTTGTAGGTGATCCCAAATTAACGTCCTTTTTGCTCTATCTACCTTAGTTTTCGAGAAAAACGCGTTTTTATAATTTTTTTAGATTTTTCATATGAAATTGATATTTTTTGTAGGTGATCCCAAATTAACGTCCTTTTTGCTCTATCTACCTTAGTTTTCGAGAAAAACGCGTTTTTATGATTTTTTTAGATTTTTCATATGAAATTGATATTTTTTGTAGGTGATCCCAAATTAACGTCCTTTTTGCTCTATCTACCTTAGTTTTCGAGAAAAACGCGTTTTTATGATTTTTTTAGATTTTTCATATGAAATTGATGTTTTTTGTAGGTGATCCCAAATTAACGTCCTTTTTGCTCTATCTACCTTAGTTTTCGAGAAAAACGCGTTTTTATGATTTTTTTAGATTTTTCATATGAAATTGATATTTTTTGTAGGTGATCCCAAATTAACGTCCTTTTTGCTCTATCTACCTTAGTTTTCGAGAAAAACGCGTTTTTATGATTTTTTTAGATTTTTCATATGAAATTGATATTTTTTGTAGGTGATCCCAAATTAAGGTGTTTTTTGCTGTATCTACCTTAGTTTTCGAGAAAAACGCGTTTTTATGATTTTTTTAGATTTTTCATATGAAATTGATATTTTTTGTAGGTGATCCCAAATTAACGTCTTTTTTGCTGTATCTACCTTAGTTTTCGAGAAAAACGCGTTTTTATGATTTTTTTAGATTTTTCATATGAAATTGATATTTTTTGTAGGTGATCCCAAATTAACGTCCTTTTTGCTCTATCTACCTTAGTTTTCGAGAAAAACGCGTTTTTATGATTTTTTTAGATTTTTCATATGAAATTGATATTTTTTGTAGGTGATCCCAAATTAACGTCCTTTTTGCTCTATCTACCTTAGTTTTCGAGAAAAACGCGTTTTTATGATTTTTTTAGATTTTTCATATGAAATTGATATTTTTTGTAGGTGATCCCAAATTAAGGTCTTTTTTGCTGTATCTACCTTAGTTTTCGAGAAAAACGCGTTTTTATGATTTTTTTAGATTTTTCATATGAAATTGATATTTTTTGTAGGTGATCCCAAATTAACGTCTTTTTTGCTGTATCTACCTTAGTTTTCGAGAAAAACGCGTTTTTATGATTTTTTTAGATTTTTCATATGAAATTGATATTTTTTGTAGGTGATCCCAAATTAACGTCCTTTTTGCTCTATCTACCTTAGTTTTCGAGAAAAACGCGTTTTTATGATTTTTTTAGATTTTTCATATGAAATTGATATTTTTTGTAGGTGATCCCAAATTAACGTCCTTTTTGCTCTATCTACCTTAGTTTTCGAGAAAAACGCGTTTTTATGATTTTTTTAGATTTTTCATATGAAATTGATATTTTTTGTAGGTGATCCCAAATTAACGTCTTTTTTGCTGTATCTACCTTAGTTTTCGAGAAAAACGCGTTTTTATGATTTTTTTAGATTTTTCATATGAAATTGATATTTTTTGTAGGTGATCCCAAATTAACGTCCTTTTTGCTCTATCTACCTTAGTTTTCGAGAAAAACGCGTTTTTATGATTTTTTTAGATTTTTCATATGAAATTGATATTTTGTGTAGGTGATCCCAAATTAACGTCCTTTTTGCTCTATCTACCTTAGTTTTCGAGAAAAACGCGTTTTTATGATTTTTATAGATTTTTCATATGAAATTGATATTTTTTGTAGGTGATCCCAAATTAACGTCCTTTTTGACGTTTAAAAATTCATACATTAACCGGGTAAAAGCGGACAAAAGGGGGAAAATGGTAACAAATTAATCTAGGAATATGAAATTTGGTGCGTAGACTCCATTCGAGAAACAAATGTGGGCTCAGAACTAATTTTTTTGAAATTCGGCCATTTAAAAAGTGTAGAAATTGTACCTTTCTGCATCTTCTTAACATATTAATATATATATATATATGAATTTGATATACAGACTCCACCGAATATGTGGGTATCAGTCCAGAATGAAGTTATTGCTAATTCTAACGTCTAGGGGAGGAAAAACGTCCAAAAAGGGCAAAAATTGTACATTTGATATCTTCTAAACAAACGAATCTAGGAATATCAAATATAGTATGCGGATGCCATTAGAGATATAAACATCAGATGAGAGGAAAACTTTTGGAAATTTGGGTGTTAAGGGGGGGGTTAAAACGGTCAAAAAGGGTAAAAATGGTACCTTTTTGCATCTTCATTCCAAAGTAATATAGGAATATGACATTTGATATGAAGGTTCCTCTAGAGACACAAAACTCGGCCAAGAATAAAAATAAAAATTCGAGCCTTCAGGGGGGTAAAAACGGACAAAAAAGGGGAAAATGATAAGAAATGAAGCTAGGAATATGAAATTTGATGTGTTGACTCCATCTCGGAAACAAATATTGGCCCAGGATAAATTTTTTCGAAATTTGGCCATTTAAAGGGAAAATTGTACCTTTCTGCATCTTTTTAACATTTTAATCTATACATATGAATTTTGGTATACAGACTCCACCGGATACGTAAGCATCAGTCAAAAATGAAGTTATTGCTAATTCTAATATTTAGGGGAGGAGAAACGACCAAAAAGGGGAAAAAAATATACATTTGGTATCTTCGAAAGAAACGAATATAAAATATAGTTTGTGGATAGAAACATCAAATGAGACGAAATCTTTTGGAAATTCGGATGTTAAAACAGGGCAAAAACGGCCCGTAAATGTAAGAGTGTACCTTTTTGTATCTTCTTTACAAAGTAATTTAGGAATATGAAATTTGATATGTAGATTCCACCAGAAACACAAACATCGCAGAAGAATAAAATTTGTTTTAATTCCAGCTTTCAGGGGAAAACTGATACTTTTCAACTGGTAAATTTTTATTTGAAAGTACATTTTCATAAGAAAACAAGTAAGAAATTTATAGTCGGTATAGACCGATGACCTATACCATGCGTTTAGAGAATTGATCTTAGGTAAAACTAATTGAGTTTAGAAAAAAAGCATAAACCAAATCTACATCGAAAATTGGACCGTGCCTGACCATATCTGGTAAAGACACTTATTTTTTGCAAAAACATATACAAACCGATTTTGAGAAAAATCTGTGCAATATTTTTGTTTTTGATAGGTTTCAGTGAATTGTCCTATAATGGATGTAATAAACGCACAAAAACCCAATTCGACAGAGATCTGTTTAATAATTAGAATCTTATGGCAAGTTAAGTCGATATCATAGTGGTCAGTTGAATGGAGAGTAGGTTTGAACATGCGCCCATTTTCACCAATTTCAATAGCGTTTGTCCTATGACTTGATAAATAACATAATATTATTTTTGATCTTCATAATTTGAATAATTTTCGAACCTATTATGAATAAAAAAGTGGTACTTAAATAGAGTAGGTGGCCAATACATTTTAAACTTTTACAAAATTCTAAATTTGCCAATTTTGTTTTTTTAATAATTTCGCGCATAGTAATAAAATTATGTATTTTTTTTGGAAAACACTATTTGGTGTTTTCTATATTGGAAGATAACACATTTGTTACAAAAAATACAATTAAAAAAAAAATAGATAAACTAAAAATAAATATTTTTTTTAGAGATGCCAAAACAGTGGAAACTTTTAAATTTCTTTACCAGAGTTGATTAAATTAATAAAAATAGAAGAACGAGTGATATCTATAATATTAATACGCTAGGCGATTTCTTGTGACCGATGTTGTGTTCTACCGTTTTATCCCGATTTTGACCGAACGTATATTATTTGAAACGAATTTCTTTTTAGCCGTTTTGCAGATTTACAAATTTTTAAATTTTTTCCTTTATTTTGAGTAAATTGCATTTAAAGTTACTACTAACACATACATAAAATTATACGATGCTATGTGTGTATTTAATAAATTTGTTAATGTGCTTGTAATAAAAATCAGTTTGTTGTTTGTGTAGATTTGTGAATTGGCTATACTTGATTAGCATACTTTTAGGGTCTTTATTTAATGAAAAAATAAAATTTCCTAGAATTTGCGCTCGAATTTCGAGGGCTGGAATCTGCTAGTATCTATTTAAATATAGATTCTGACACTTTCTTTCAATTATTATAAAATAATGGCAAGAATAAAGTTTTATGACGAGTTGAAAACCAGAATAATAGATGATTTTAGTTATGGTCGCAAGCAAAAGAATATTTGTAGGAAATTTTCTATGAATAAATCCATAAAATCGTCTGACTAGCATTAATCTTGCTAAAAAAATGCATGAACTGGAATTAGAATACTATTGGCGAATAGCGTTGACGAAAAAGTTGAATATTTAAATGGCCACAAAATGGCTACACGCTTCGGGATTTTTACTAAAATAAATTAATACAATCGTTCAGTATAGGAATCATCTACCCCCCAAGACCATGTGTTATTGTAACGGGTGATTTTTTTGAGGTTAGGATTTTCATGCATTAGTATTTGACAGATCACGTGGGATTTCAGACATGGTGTCAAAGAGAAAGATGCTCAGTATGCTTTGACATTTCATCATGAATAGACTTACTAACGAGCAACGCTTGCAAATCATTGAATTTTATTACCAAAATCAGTGTTCGGTTCGAAATGTGTTTCGCGCTTTACGTCCGATTTATGGTCTACATAATCGACCAAGTGAGCAAACAATTAATGCGATTGTGACCAAGTTTCGCACTCAGTTTACTTTATTGGACATTAAACCAACCACACGAATGCGTACAGTGCGTACAGAAGAGAATATTGCGTCTGTTTCTGAGAGTGTTGCTGAAGACCGTGAAATGTCGATTCGTCGCCGTTCGCAGCAATTGGGTTTGTGTTATTCGACCACATGGAAGATTTTACGCAAAGATCTTGGTGTAAAACCGTATAAAATACAGCTCGTGCAAGAACTGAAGCCGAACGATCTGCCACAACGTCTAATTTTCAGTGAATGGGCCCTAGAAAAGTTGGCAGAAAATCCGCTTTTTTATCGACAAATTTTGTTCAGCGATGAGGCTCATTTCTGGTTGAATGGCTTCGTAAATAAGCAAAATTGCCGTATTTGGAGTGAAGAGCAACCAGAAGCCGTTCAAGAACTGCCCATGCATCCCGAAAAATGCACTGTTTGGTGTGGTTTGTACGCTGGTGGAATCATTGGACCGTATTTTTTCAAAGATGCTGTTGGACGCAACGTTACGGTGAATGGCGATCGCTATCGTTCGATGCTAACAAACTTTTTGTTGCCAAAAATGGAAGAACTGAACTTGGTTGACATGTGGTTTCAACAAGATGGCGCTACATGCCACACAGCTCGCGATTCTATGGCCATTTTGAGGGAAAACTTCGGAGAACAATTCATCTCAAGAAATGGACCGGTAAGTTGGCCACCAAGATCATGCGATTTGACGCCTTTAGACTATTTTTTGTGGGGCTACGTCAAGTCTAAAGTCTACAGAAATAAGCCAGCAACTATTCCAGCTTTGGAAGACAACATTTCCGAAGAAATTCGGGCTATTCCGGCCGAAATGCTCGAAAAAGTTGCCCAAAATTGGACTTTCCGAATGGACCACCTAAGACGCAGCCGCGGTCAACATTTAAATGAAATTATCTTCAAAAAGTAAATGTCATGGACAAATCTAACGTTTCAAATAAAGAACCGATGAGATTTTGCAAATTTTATGCGTTTTTTTTTAAAAAAAAGTTATCAAGCTCTTAAAAAATCACCCGTTATATTAAAGGTTTCCTTGCTTTGTCAACAGCATAAAAATAAATACTTTTAAGTTTTGTTAATTATACCCTCCACTCCAGTGTGCAGAGGGTATATATAAGTTTGTCATTCCGTTTGTAATAATTAGAAAAAAAATTTTGGACCCCATAAAATATATATATTTGTGATCCTTATAACAACCGGAGTAGATATAGCGATGTCCGTCTGTGGAAATCATGATGACGGCATCAATCGGGCAGCCAGGGTGCCTCTTGACATAAAAAATGATTCATTAACATCCTGAAAAGTTTGCTATTTAAAATCGTCCAAATCGATCGATTAGGGCCCGAGATTTGAATGAAGAACTAAAAAAAGTCTTGAAAATATATAATTTTCTATGTTGTTCTTGTCACGATCACGCTCTCAATAGTGCAGCTACAGTGATAAATTTTAGTGAGAATGATTCACCAAATTCATGGGAAGATTTCTATTTCAAAAATCATTAAAATCGGTGGAACAGGTCCAGGGAAATCTGTGAAGAATTAAGAAAAGAACTGAAAAATGTGATGTTTCTATATTGTTCTTGTTGTTATTCTAAATGTTGTGTTGTTGTCATAGCTGGACTTGTTGTTTTTGTGTCGTTGTGGTAATAATATAATAAAAACTAACCCTTTGTACATATTTTTATTAACTCTGGTAGAAAATTTTAAAAGTTTCCATTGTTTTGGCATCACTAAAAAAATTTGTTAGGTCATTTCTGTTATTACCACGAGCCTGCCTGCAAAATTTCAGATCGAATGGGTCACGGGAAAGGGGTTAAAATCGATCCAAAATTTTTTCGACAAGCAAACACTACGAGTTAATATAAATGGAGTAAAAATTCACCAACATCTAAGGCAAATAATGCTAAAATACCTAGTTGTTAATAAAAAAACAATGTAAATTTAGCAAAAAAAAATTTTATGTATTAATTTATTTAAAGAGAAAAACTCAAAAATAACGTTTGATGTTGTATTTTGTGTGTAATATTTACATATACATACATACACATATTAAATAATATCCATATCCATAATAACTGCATGTTAGAAATAAATCGGTAAATTATTTTATTTACATAAATTTCTGCAATATTTTGTTGTGGGGAAAATACATTTATTTTTCATTAACAGAGTGTCACTTCATTTTGCTCAGCGTGACTATGCCACAGTAGATGGCGCCACAATTTTTGTTTGATCTAATTAGCTTTGCAATAGTTATTTCTATTTTAACATGAATGTTAATATTTTCAACTAGATATCGTACAGCACAATGTTAAGAATATACACGGGCTGGTCTTTTATTTCATACGTTTTTTCATTATTCTTTTACAAATATGTTGTCTTTACAAAATAGAGTTACCGAGTTCATCAATGAGGTTTTTGCTTTAAAACAGTTCTACATAGTTATAAAGAATTATTATTCTGCTTTACCCACAAAATATCTGATTGCGATTACATCTAATTTTTAAAAAATATTTATAATTACTAAAGCATTATTATTCACATAAATACAAAATTGCACTTTTTAAATTTTCCATTCAAATTAAAGAAAATATCAATTCTAAAAACTTGAATTAAAAATTTCCAATTATAAATTACAATTAATTGAATTTCAGAAAATCATATCAAAACGTCGGAAATTATAATTTTAAATTTAGAAGACATCAATTGCATCTTTAATATATAAATTTTATTCGTTAAACACAAATTGAAATTAAAAAAAAAAAACACCAAATACCTATGTTTACATTTAAAAAATTTTTACATTTAAAAAAAATATTGACATTCGGGAGAAATTAATAGCTTTTTAGTACCGCGATTCAGTAACTTCTTTTAACGATAGTCGAATCGTTAAAAAAAGAAAATTGCAAAATTATCAGTAAAATTTTTAATCGATATTCGCTATTGTTAAAGTCAGCTGTTGTTGTTATCTAAACGACAACCATTTTTGTGTTGTTTATTCAATCGATAAAAACTTAAATTTTTAGGTTGAAATGTCGTCATACATAAATAAAAATCATAAAATAGTGAAAATATTTTGCTTTTATTAAAAAACTTTTTTATATAAATAAAAAAATTAAATAGCATATTCAATTCATTATTTCATTTTCAAATACACAGACAAATTAGTAAAAAAAAAAAAAAAGATATTAAACATAAACATAAAATCATCCTGTCAAACACGAAGTAATTTGTCTTTTTTCTATTCTTCTTTGTGTTTTTCGCTTATTTTGACAGTGATGCCATCGTTTACAATTTAAATAAATAGAAAAATAGATTTGTCGACTGTCGTTAAGATGTATTTACTTAGTGAATCACTTAATCCTTAGTGCAAACAACAATAGCTGTCGATATATTTTGCGATTGTCGGATTGTTGAAATTTACAGAATCTCACTACAGAAAACATTAATTTTTATTCAATGAATTTTAGAAAACGTCAAATGATATTTAAGAATTGCAAACATAAAAACTGTTACATAAATAAACGCAATTTGATGAGAATGTTATTTTTTATATATAAATTTTCACAATTTTTTTTTGATGAAAATTTGAAGTTTTTCACAAAATTAAGAAAACAAATTATTTTATTTAAAATGTTTGGGACATTTGGTTTTTTGCGTTTGGCATCCCTAATTTGAATATTTATTATTATTATAAATTTATTCTTTATGTTTTCCAAATATGGCAATATTTTAATAAAAAAGTTGAGAGAGTTTTTTTTTTGGTTATTATTTTGTTACCCCATCCGACCTATATGGCCGCAATGAAGAAATATTTGGCCAGTTAAAAGAAACTATACAGCCATCTCCAATTAGCACGATTTAATGCATATAGCCACCCTACACAACCATTACCTTTGCAATGGAGGTTAGGGCGAGCTATTTAATTAGCAAAAACTAAATTAAACGAGAAGTTATGTCATATAACCGGAAACGCATGCATATAGGTATATAATCTAAATGCAAGCCAATCAGCATCCACGATGACCAAAAAGCAAACACCGAAATAAATCCGAAATAATAGAAAAGACGAAAACCAACCCAAAGAATTTACTGAAATAATTTGGTATTAAGTTTAACAAATTGTTTACTTTTTCATTTACATTTATTATCAAGACTCAAACCGAGGTGGAGGGTATCAATGATTCGACACAGCCGAATTTAACACTCTTACTTGTTTTTTTCTGAAGTTATGTTAATATTTCTTCTTATTTAAATAAATAAAACATACAAATGTTTAAATTAATAAAATAGTTTTAAATTTTATGATAAAATTTTTTGGTATTATAGCTTAAATAATTGATATAATAATTACGCTAACAACTTAGTGGGTATACTGCTAATCACGCATAGTCACGCACAGTCACCGAGTGATTTAAACCCCATTTTCTCTCATCCAAGCAATCTGAAACTTGGTACACAGACTTGTTGCTACCAAATATTAACTTAAAGATAATCACGTGAAGTCACGCACAGTCACGGAGATTCAAAACTCATATGTATAAGGCAAGAAAGAGTTTTTATGGACTAGATTATTAAACTCTATCTTTTAGCTCATACTCTCTGTCTGCCATGGGGCAACCCCATTGCTCCTCATTCAATTGATCTGAAACTTGGCCCATAGTCTCGTTGTGACTATAGATTAATTTTGAGATAGTCACGCACAGTCACGCATAGTCACGCACAGTCACGGAGTGATTTAAAACCCATTTTCCTTTATCCGATCGATCTGAAACTTTGTCAATAGACTTGTTGTGGCTAAAGATTATTTTGAGATAGTCACATACAGTCACCCAAAGTCACGCACAATCACGGAGAGATTTAAAACTCATATGCATAAGGAAAGAAAGAGTTTTAATAAAAACATTGTTTTTATGTGTTAGACAATTATATAAAAAAAAGTAAGAAATTATAATAAATGCTGGTCAAAAAAGATAAACAATTAATTATAAATTTAAATGATATTCGAATTTAAAGGTTAATTATGGGCAACTATATTAAAATCCTAACCGTACCCAACATTGTTTAAAATATTGAGTTTGAAATGTAAGTGTAGGATATCAAAGTTTCGGCACAGACCAATTTAACACTCTTACTAGTTTTTAATTAAATTAAAATATTATTGTCTTAAAATTCTTTGCATAAATTTTGATCAAGTACAAATATCGTTCAAATTTATATACATAAGTATATAAATAAACATAAAATAGTCTGTATGTTTCTCCTTCGTACATCTATATTTTCAATATTCATGACATTGTTCTTGTACTCAATTTTTCCTTCATATTCTTATTTTAGCTTTTAATTTCGTTGACATTCATTAACAAAAAAAAAAAAAAAAAAAATTAATATTCCGACATCGTATTAAAATTATTTGTTTGTTTATAAAGTCATTAGTATTAATATATAATGTTTTATTTTTTTAATTCTTTTTGAATTATTACAGAATGCACTTTAGAAAATGTTAAAATTTTATTTTATTGATATAGTTTTTCTGTTTATCACCTGAAAAGTGTTCTTTTTGCTGTTTTGCCTAATAGAGCTAATAAAAAATGCTATTTAGATTCTAAATCATATTTTTATTTATTTATGTCAGTTTTTGCTTAAACGTGCTGCAGATAACTCAGAGTTGGTTTTAGTTTTGTTTTTGGACAAACTGTTCAAATATATTCAGGTATCAAAACTGAGTGAACTTATTAAACAATGTAGAAAATAAGCCTGAGCCAATAATTCATGTATTGTTTGACTGAAATTATCTTAAAGTTTCTTTATGCATAGAAAATTATTAATTTGGTTCGAAAATGGTACAATCCTGATTTTTAAAATTTTTAAATAAAGAATTTTTGCTGTAGACAGATACTTTAAATAAAAAATAACAACAAAAAAAAAGCAATTATAATTTATTGAATATAAATTGTTTTCTTTACTTAATACATTTTAAAACTAACGTTTAATTCTATTTTAAAAATATACAAAATTTAAGTTTGATTACTTTTTCTTTTATTTCTTGAACTTGAAAATTTTTTTTAAAGTTTTACTAAATGATTGATTATAGTGTTGGACTATTCATCTTTTTTTTCCATTAATTGTTTATTACATCGGTTATTCTGTCACCCATAGTTCATTGAAAACCCCTTAATATCTTTTAAATTTTATTTCTACAAACTATTCTTTCATCTTAATAAAAATTATTAGGGAAAATATTGAACATTTTTGTGGTCCTATTTATGTTGGTGTTTTGTTTTGTTTTCATTTTTGATTTAAAACTCACCTTCCTATTATCGAAACTACAATAATAAACAAACTAGAGGAAAAAACAACAACAACAAAATATTCACAGACGAATACTCATACCATTAAAATTCATTAGCGAGATTTAGAAAAAAAATGGCAAATAAAACGTATCTTATAACTACATACGACGTAAGTATAAACATACGTACGTATGTATGATTTTTTGAATGTATGAGTATGTTTTCTTAAAAGTATGTGGGTTTATACTCATACGTTAGCTAGTGTTGGATTTTACACTACTCATAAGCTTTTCATAATAGCAACACATATTTTATTTTTCGAGACATTTTCTTTCTCTTCTTCTTCTTGCTATGTCTACTTATGTAAATCTGAAAATAACTTAAAAGCTTTTTCTTTTAATCAAAAAAAAAAAAAAAAAAAAAATATTATTTATCTTTAATTTTTTTTTTAATATTCATTCTCTTTAAAGTTTATTTTGGAAGAAAAATAATTTATGTTTTATTTATTGAAACAGTGGCTACAATTTAAATAGCAGTTATGTTTTTTTGTTAAAAGACACCTTCTTCTTAAAAAAGTAAATTTTTCTTACGCTTTTCTAAAAAAAGCAGTTTTTAAGAATAATAAACTTTTTCTTAAAAAAGGTACTTTTTTGCTAAAAAAAAGTACCACTTTATAAAAAATTACTTTTTCTACACAAGTACCTCATCATAAACAAGTTAGAAAATTATAGTCTGTCTAGACCAACTATACGCCACCCTATTCCATGGTTTAGAGACCCTATCTCTTCGGGCCAACTAATTGGATATAAAAAATAAGCATAAACCAAATTTGAGTGGCATTGTTATTAATTTTTTTGGCTGCAGATATGAAAAACTTCTTAGCGGGTGCTATATTTATATGAAGACTAGGTCGAAAAATGAACCGATCCTGACCATTTTGAAAAAACATATACAAACCAAATTTGAGAAAAATCTGTGCAATATATTTGTTTTTTGATAGATTTAAGTGAAGATCGGGAAGCAGCGCTATATGGGGCCAATGACTACGAATTGTCCTGTAGGGATTATTTTTGGACTATTGATTAATGTATATAATAAACACATACAACATGCGACCTGTAGTTATTAAAAGGTTTACATGGACACTAGACTGGTTCAAAAAAAATTTTTTTCCAGTAAACACCAAGACACACTTGACATTTTTAATATTTACTAATAATATAACTCTCCTAAAATTTCTGCTATTTTAAAAAGGTGCTCAATGACTTGCCATTTTATGCTTTTTAGCAATTTCAGTAAATTTTTAAGTTTTAGACTAGAATGCAGCCTAAAAAATATTTTTTTTACCAAAAATTGTTTATTTGCATTTATTACAATAATTTATAATTTATTTATTACAATAATAAAAATATAAATGTAATTACGATTAAGGTAAAAATTATAATTCAGCCATTATTGTTGAAAGTTAAAGAATATTTATTCAGCCAAAACTTTCCTGGTTGAATTAGTTGCAATGGCTTCAGCAACTCGTCTCACTAATCAAAAATATTTTTGATAGGTCTTACAAATTTAAATTCGTTAATCACATTCGTTAATCAGCAATAAAGCAAGTCCTACAGCGGTTTCATTATCATATAAAGGAAGCTAGATCAGTTAGAAATGCTAGTCATATAACACTTGAAGAGGTAATGATTGTGTAGCAAAGAGCTGGCACTCCTACTATTCTTGTTACTCATGCAATTGAAAAGTTTGCATCAGCCTCAGCTTTGATCCAATTACAGATTCAGAAAACTCAATTTCTCAATCCAGTATTGACGAAGATTTCTTAGACAACAAAAATAAAAGTCATGATGAATAAGCTAAAGTGAAACAGTTAAAATCTACCCACCGCTCAATTATTTACTCCCCATGTTAATAGTGCTTTAGATCGCGTTAAAATATTAGATCGGGAAGCACTTCGCATTATTGTTCCAGTTGTTGCAGCTTTGTGACATGATCCTTCTACTCTTTGTTTATCATTGGGATGGCAAACTGCTGCCCGAATATTTTGGATTAAATAAAGTTGGATGGTGTGCCGAAATTGGCCGGTGGAGGTACAGGGCAAAACATTGCAAAATCTGTATTCACGCTATTGAAACAGTGGAATGTAGAAGGAAGAGTTCAAGCTATGAGTTTTGATACAACGATTGTAAATACTGGTCATTTAAAAGGGGCATGTGTTAATTTAGAACAACACATTGGTCATAAACTGTCATGGAACCAATTTTAGCAAAAGTATATTTTGGACCATCGTCCTCTTCAACATATTTCGAAATGTTTGGCAAGGAATTGAACAGAAAAACTTTCAGGGAACTTAACTTGGAGAAAGCGTTGAAGAATTTAAATCGTCTACTGTAGACTTTCTTTTATCTGCAGATAAATATTTAGTAATTAAAAAAGTTCTTAAAAAAGCTAATTATTTTCAAGTGTCGCTTTTCTTTAAAAAGTACTGTTTTCTTAAAAAAGTACCGTTTCCTAAAAAAGTACTGTTTTCTTAAAAAAAGTACCGTTTTTTAAAAAGTACCTTTTCGTAAAAAAAGTACCTCTTCTTATAAATGAACTTTTTGTTATTAAAGTACCTTTGGTAAAAAAGTAAATTTTCTTGAAAAAGTATATTTTCTTAACAATTACCTTTTCTTAAAAAAGTGCCTTCTCTTATAAAAGTATCTTTTCTTAACAAACTAACTTGTGTTAAAAAATTATTTTTTCATACAAAATGAATTTTTTTAAAAAAGTATATTTTCTTTAAAAAGTACCTTTTCTTAAAAAGTACCTTTTCTAAAAGAGTAAATTTTCTTTAAAAAGTACCTTTTCTCGAAAAGTAACTTTTTTTAAACATATACCCTTTCCTAAAAAGTACCTTATTTTAAAGTTTAATTTTCTTCACAAAGTACCTTTTCTTAAAAATGAATTTTCTTATAAAAGCAAATTTTCTTAAAAAAGTACATTTTCTTAAAAAAGTATTTTTTCTTCGAAAGCATATTTTATTAAAATAGAACGATTTAAAAAAATTCTTAAAAACAAGAACATTTACCCAAAATGGTTAATTTTATTAAAAAAAGTACATTTACTTAAAAAAGTACTTTTTCTTAAAGTAAATATTCTTAAAAAATTATCTTATCTTAGGTGCCTTTTCTTAAAAAAGTACCATATTTAAAAAAAGTAACATTTCTTAAAATATAACCTCTTCATGAAAAAGTACCTTTACGTACAAAAGTGAATTTAAAAAAAAATTTTTTTCTTAAAAAAGTGCGTTTTCTTAAAAAGTAACTTTTCTTAAAAATTACCTCCTCTTAAAAATTACCTTTTCTTAAACTAGTACATTTCTTAAAAAAGAACATTTTCTTAAAAAGGTGCATTTTCTATTAAAGGTACCTTTAAGAAAAGTACCTGTTCTCAAAAATGTACCTTTTCTCAAAAAATTTAAAAAGTAACTTTTTTAAAGATTGTTATTTTTCTTACATCTTTTTAAGGATGTAATATTTCTTAAAAAAGAGTAAATTTTCTTTAAAAGGTACCTTTTCTCGAAAAGTAACTTTTCTTAAACGTGTACCCTTTCCTAAAAAGTACATTATTTTAAAATTTAATTTTCTTCAAAAACTACCTTTTCTTAAAAGTATATTTTCTTCAAAAAGCAAAATTTTCTTAAAAAAGTACATTTTCTTAAAAAAGTACTTTTTCTTCGAAAGCATATTTTATTAAAATAGAACGATTTAAAAAAATTCTTAAAAACAAGAACATTTGCCCAAAATGGTACATTTTATTAAAAAAAGTACATTTGCTTAAAAAAGTACTATATCTTAAAGTAAATAATTTTAAAAAATTATCTTATCTTAAGTGCCTTTTCTTAAAAAAGTACCATTTTTAAAAAAAGTAACATTTCTAGTACATTTTCTTAAAAAAGAACATTTTCTTAAAAAGGTACATTTTCAATTAAATGTACCTTTAAGAAAAGTACCTGTTCTCAGAAATGTACCTTTTCTCAAAAAATTTAAACAAGTAACTTTTTTAAATATGTAATTTTTCTTACATCTTTTTTAAGGATGTAATTTTTCTTAGAAAAGTACCTTTTCAAAAAGAGTAAATTTTCTTTAAAAAGTACATTTTCTCGAAAAGTAACTTTTCTTAAACATGCACCCTTTCCTAAAAAGTACCTTATTTTAAAATTTAATTTTCTTAAAAAAGTACCTTTTCTTAAAAGTATATATTCTTAAAAAAGCAAATATTCTTAAAAAAGTAAATTTTCTTAAAAAAGTAAATTTTCTTAAAAAAGTACCTTTTCTTCGAAAACACATTTTCTAAAATGGAACGATTTCTAAAAAAATTCTTAAAAACAAGAACATTTGCCCAAAATTGTACATTTTATTAAAAAAAGTGCATTTACTTAAAAAAGTACCATTTTTGAAAAATGTAACATTTCTTAAAATATAACCTCTTCATGAAAAAGTACATTTTCGTACAAAAGGGATTTTTTTTCTTAAAAAGTGCATTTTCTTAAAAAGTAATTTATCTTAAAAAAATTTTTTCTTAAAAATTACCTCTTCTTAAAAATTATCCGTTCTTAAAAAAGTTTATTTTCTTAAAAAAGTTCCTTTTCTTAAAAAAGTCCTTTTTTTAAATAAAAATTTTCTTATAAAAGTGCCTTCAAGAAAAGTACCTTACCTCAAAAAAGTACCTTTTCACAAAAAAGTACCTTTTCTCAAAAAAGTTAAAAAAGTATCTTTTTAAAGAGGTAATTTTTCTTAAAAAAATACTTTTTCTTAAAAAATACCTTTTCTTAAAATAGTACCTTTTCTTAAAAAAGGAAATTTTCTTAAAAAGATAAATTTTCTATTAAAAGTGCCATTAAGAAAGGTACCTTTTCTCAAGAAAGTTCCTATTCATAAAATGTATCTTTCTTTAAAAAATTATATTTTTCTGAAGAAACTACATTTTCCTACAAAAAATTAATAATTTCTTAAAAAGGAAATTTTCTTCAAAAACTGCATTTTATTTAAAAAGTACCTTTTCTTAAAAAGGTAACTTTTCTTAAAAAAGTAACTTTTCTTTAAAAAGTGCAGTTTCTTAAAAAAAACTTTTCTTAAAAAAGTATATTTTCTTTAAAAAATAGACTTTCTGTAAAAGGTACCTCTTCTGGAAAAGAAAATTTTCTTAAAAGAGTATTCTTGTTAAAAAACTACCTTTTCCTAAGAAAATTCATTTTCTTAAAAGATACAATTCAAGAAGTACCTTTTCTTAAAAAATTACACTTTCTTAAAAAAGTACCTTCTCATAAAAAAAAATCTTTTCATAGAAAAAAACCCCTTTTCTAAAATAAATACCTCCTCTTTTTTTTTAAATAAAGTAGCTTTTCAAAAAAGTAATGCTACAATGAACTAATTAAGCAACCAAATGGACCATTTCCTGTTTGGAACAGCTGGTACTTTCTGCCTGTGCCATTTGATAAAGAGAACTAGAACACAATTTAAAACTTACGTGGGTTCTTAAAAAAAGTAGTTTATAAAAGGATGACTGCAATTTCACATAAGCTGTATTGAGGATAAAGCAAAACATGGAAGAATAACTGTTTTCAAAATCGCTTGAACCAATTGATATTAGTTTACAAACTAAATTTTAAATAAAAGTAACAGATCATTAACATAATCTGGTAATATTTTAACCTGGTATTTATCATCGCATCCTTCAAATTACCAAATGCTATTTAGGGAGCCGTTACTGTGTATGAATTAAGACATTATTCAAACACAAAAAATACATAAATATATAAAAAGATCTCTCACTAACACAAAATGTGAATATTCTTTGAACTTATTAATTTTGTATAGCAATTTGTTAAAAACTGTATATAACACGCTCTAACACATACACAAAATAAAACCACAAATTCGTCTGTATATTTTAACACAGTAATATGTTGTCTTTAGTATTCACACTCATAAATTTTTATATTAAATATACTGTGCGTGTGTGTGTGTATGTGTGTGTGTGTACGTTTGTATTATCTATGCAAATGAACTTGAAAATTAATTGCTTTTAACACTACATGATACATACATATAGAAACCTCCAAAACATCATGCGACTTGAACTTTCTAACAATATTATATAAATTTACATACACATACATATACAAAAGTCTATGTAAACTAGTAGTCATAGCTCATGTGTGTTGAATGGATAAATACTTCAACACTTAATTGTAATTATTATTTTCTTTATTCTCTTCATTATTTTGTATCTTCTGGAGCATTTGTTTCGATTTATTTTTTAAGAGGATACTGCAAGTGAACATAGACATATTTCCTTTTGAAATTCCTATGTTCTTTGAAGCGGTGCTAATTAAACAAAAAATTATTCTAATTTAAACAAACGAAATGTTTAAGTTTTTAATTGTAAATCTTTAAAAGAGAAGTTTGTTTTATAACTTTCCGTTAACCATTGTTTAACGAAAAAAAAAGAATAAATTATTAGTTTTGTTTAAATAACTGTGGATAGTTATTAATTCATGGCACTTGTTGGGTGCTCATTATATGTATAGTGGATCAATATTGACTAGTGTGACTATAATTTTTTTTATATATGAATAGTATAAAAGTTATTTTTTTTGTAAAAGTTACTTTTTGTAGAAAAAGTAATTTATATAGAAAATGTAACTTTACTATTTGTACTAAAAGTACATTTTATACAAAAGGTACTTTTTGTATAGAACCTACTTCTTGTTAAAAGATATTTTTGTATAAAGGTACTTTTTGTATAAATCATATTTTTTGCATAAAAGGTATTTGTTATTAAATATACCATTCATACCATTATACCTTCTTATAAAAGGTACTTTTATATGGAAAGTACTTTTTTATAAGAGGTACTTTTTATGAAAGGTAATTTTTATAAAAGGTACTTTTTATAAAAGGTACTTTTTTTAAAGGGTATTTCTTTATAATAGGTACTTTTTTATAAAAGGTACTTTTTGCACAAAAGGCACTTTTTCATTAAAAGGTACTTTTTCTCGTAAAAAGATAATTTTTTCATAAAAAGGTAAATTTTTCATGAAAAGGAATTTTTTTAAAGAAGGTACTTTTTTCCTTTCATAAAAAGGTTATTTTTTATGAAAGGTACTTTTTGATGAAAAGTACTTCTTTATAAAAGGTACTTTTTATAATAGGTACTTTTTTATAAAAGGTACTTTTTTATAAAAGGTACTTTTTTTAATAGGTACTTTTTTATAAAAGGTACTTTTTTCATAAAAAAATGCTTTTTCCATAAAAAAACTTTTCATGAAAATGTACTTTATTTCCTTTCATAAAAAGGGTATTTTTATGAAAAGTACTTTTTTATGAAAAGTACTTTTTTATAAAATGTACTTTTTATAATACGTATATTTTATAATAGGTACTTTTTAAAGGTATTTTTTCAGAAAAAGGTACTTTTTCATAAAAACGTAATTTTTTCATAAAAAGATAAATTTTTCGTGAAAATGTACTTTTTTATAGAAGATACTTTTTTAAAGGTTTTTTTTTTATGAAAGATACTTTTTTATGAAAAGTGCTTTTTTGTAAGACGTCTTTTTTGTAAGAGATCTTTTTTTTAAAGGTACTTTTTTATAAAAGTTAATTTTCTATGAAAGGTATTTTTTTTCATAAAAAGGTACTTTTTTATACATGGTACTTTTCGTTAAAAATATATTTTTTGTTAAAAATATACCTTTGGTATACAAGTTACTTTTAAGTAAAAGGCAAATTTTTTTTAAAAATTGTTTTTTAATGGTACTTTCTTATAAAAGGTAACCTATTTAAGGTTATTTTTTTTATAAAAAAAGACGTTTTTCATTAAAAGGTACTTTTTTCATTAAAAGGTATATTTTTCATATAAAAGGTTCATAATAAGATACATAAAGGTACAAAGATAAAAAAGGTACTGTTTTATAAAAGGTACTTTTTATATAAAAGGTATTATTTATCTAAAAGGTACTTTTTATATAAGAGGTATTTTTATATAAAATGAATTTTTTATATAAAAGGCACTTTTTATTGAATATGTACTTTTTGATTTAAAATGTTTTTTTATAAAAGGTTCTTCTTCAATAAAAAGTAAATTTTTATTAAAGGTATTTTTCTATAAAAGGAACTTTTTTATAAAAGGAACTTTTTTAATAAAAGGTACTTTTTCATAAAAAATACTTTTTAATAAAAGTTATTTTTTAACAAAGGTACTTTTTTTAACAAAAGGTACCTTTTTCATAAAAGGTACTTTTTACATAAAACGTCCTTTTCTATAGAAGGTACTTTTTATATAAAATGTACTTTTTCTCTAAAAGGTACTTTTTATACAAAATGTATTTTTTCTCTAAAAGGTACTTTTTATATAAAAGCTTTTTTAAAATTTTTTTTGGTAGCGGTACTATTTTTAAAAGTTACATTTATATAAAAGGTACTCTTTTTTATTAGAGGCACTTTTTTAATAATAGTTACTTTTTAAATGTAAGGTTTTTACAGTTTTTTATAAAAGGTACTCTTTTTACAAAAGGTACTTTTTTATGAAAGATACTTTTTTAATAAAATGTAAATTTTATAATTAATAGTACTTTTTTAATTAATAGTACTTTTTTGAATAAAGTACTTTTTTAATAAAAAGGTAAACTTTTTACAAAAAGCAATTTTTTATTAAAAGGTACTTTTTTAATAAAAGTTATTTTTTGAACAGAAGTACCTTTTTAAAAAAGGTACTTTTTTCATAAAAGGTACTTCTTATATAAAATGTCATTTTTCTTTAGAAGCTACTTTTTATTTGAAAGGTACTTTTTATATGAAAGGTACTTTTTATATAAAAGCTTTTTTAACGTTTTTTTGTAAGAGGTACTATTTTTAAAAGTTACATTTATATAAAAGGTACTCTTTTTTATTAGAGGTACTTTTTCTTATAAAAGTTAATTTTTAAATGTAAGGTTTTTACAGTTTTTTATAAAAGGTACTTTTTTTTAAAAGGTACTCTTTTTAAAGAAGGTACTTTTTTATGAAAGATACTTTTTTATAAAAGGTACATTTTTAATTAATAGTACTTTTTTGAATAAAATACTTTTTTAATAAAAGGTAAAAATTTTATAAAAAGCATTTTTTTAATAAAAGGTACTTTTTTAACAAAAGTTATTTTTTTAACAAAGGTACCTTTTTAAAAAAGGTACTTTTTTCATAAAAGGTACTTTTTATATAAAACGTCCTTTTTCTATAGAAGGTACTTGTTATAAAAAAGCTTTTTTAAAGTTTTTTTGTAAGAGGTACTATTTCTAAAAGTTACATTTATATAAAAGGTACTCTTTTTATTAGAGGTACTTTTTTTTAATAAAAGGTACTTTTTAAATGTAAGGTTTTTTACAGTTTTTTATAAAAGGTACTTTTTATAAAAGGTACTCTTTTTACAAAAGGTACTTTTTATGAAAAATACTTTTTTAATAAAATGTACATTTTTAATTAATATTACTTTTTTAATTAATAGTACTTTTTGAATAAAGTACTTTTTTAACAAAAGGTGAATTTTTTATAAAAAGCTATTTTTTAATAAAAGGTAGTTTTTTAATAAAAGTTCCTTTTAATGAAATCTAGCTTTTTTTAATAAAATTTACTTTATTAATTTTTTTATCAATAAAAGTTACTCTATTAAGAAAATGTGTTTTTGTATAAAAGGTAATTTTTTTAATTAATGTATTTTTTGTAGAAAATGTACTTTTTGTAAAAATGGTACTTTTTCTAGAAAAGGTACTTTATTAATAAAAGTTAATTTTTTCATAAAAGATAATTTTTTGATAAATATTTTTTTATAAAAAGTACTTTTTTATATATAAAATGTGTTTTTTATGAAAGGTATTTTTTTACAAAAGATGCTTTTTTAGGAAATATACTTTTTTTGAAATTTACTTTTTATAAAAAGTATTTTTTTATAATAGTTATTTTATCCATAGCATGGTACTTTTTGTAATAAAGGTACTTTTTTGTTTTAAAAAGGTACTTTTTATAAAAAGGAAATTTTTATAAAAATTTCTTTTTTAACTATTTTTGTATTTAAATTGCTTTTTAAGGTACTTCTTCATAAAAAGTTACTTTTTGCAAAAAAAAAGAGCTTTGTGTAAAAGGTCTGACTTTTTTTTTTTTTTTAAAAAGGTACTTTTTGATTTAAATGGAACTTTTTGAATTAAATTGCACTTTCGTGTAACTTTTTCTGTTAAATGGAAATTGTCTGCTTTATTCATAGTAAATATTTCTTCTGTACCGGACACTTTTAATTTTGTTTTGTAAATTTTTAGTCTGGTGTAATTTTGTTAAAACAAAAAATAAAATACCAGCCAAAATTAATTAAAAATAATGGATTTTTGTATACAAAGTTAATGAGTATAGGTAGATTGTTTATAAACAAATTGATTTTAAAATTCTTTATCTAGAAAAAAAATCTAATTTATATACCGATTTTCAACAGAACACAGGCAAATAACTGAAATAAAATATATAAATTAAAAAGGGCCACTAAAATTGAACAGCAAAATGTAATATGAGAGGTGATAAATATATATAAAATATTTTTGTTTATAATTATCAGTTTAAATACTGAGGAAGGGCAACATATGGCGAAGGCACCAGAACCAGCAAAAAAAAAAAAATAAACATATAATTAATGAGATGTTTATGTTAGCAAATATTTTAGGAAACAGCTGGATTTGTGAGAAATTAGGCAACATTTGAGTGTGCACGGCACAGAGAAGGTCAGATAGACCTGTCGTACATTGAACGCTTAATCGACTAAAAATGAAATGAAGTTGAAGGGCGTTTAAAATATGAACGACCTTGAAGATATGTTGTTTTGATTGTTTTCATATTACATATTGTTTTTATTATTTGATAATTTTGCAGACAAAAAAAAAATTATGAATCTCATAAATGACTAATAAACTGTATCTCTAGTTGGCGGAAAAATTAAAAATATCATTAATCTATTGTCCAGCCACTTATAGGGAGCATTTTTTGACAGTTGGAAAGACGGACAGATTGGAGGCGATATAAGAAAGAGTTAAAGAGTTTCATGTGTTAATAATAATATTAAAAAATTAAATTTTTTTTAATAAAATATAATTTATTAAAATATAATTATTTATTTTAAATAATGACTAAATTCCTCATTGTAGGCTACAAGATAATTGTAATTATTTTCAATGACGCGTGTCTTAAAACATTTCAACACATGCCTCTTTGTAAACACCTGTAAATGATGCAAATCCTCCCAAAAAGCAAAAAAAAACATTTTCAATTAAATCATAATTTTAGCCAAGAAAAGTGTTGCATTGAAAAAAAAAAAAAAATCAAACAGCAACAGTAAGAAAAAATTCAATAATAGTTTATTTATAGCACAAAATTGTAAAATCTACATAAATATTTAAATAATTAAATATTTTAAGAATTTTTAGATGTTTCTACTAATGATCATGAAATATTCAAAACATCATTGATCATCAAAAAGCAACAAATTTAAGAACAAATAAAAGTGAATCATTGCCAGGTAAAAATAAAATATTTAGAAATGCATCATGTAGACAAAATGTAGAAATTCTTTAAATGTCAACATATAAAAACCGTAAATAAAAAACTTTAGAAAACTAAACTCGATATTAAGAATTATATGATCTTTAAAAGAAAAAAAATTATATTTGATATTATTTACATATATTGAGATATTGAAAGTCAATATCGAAATTTTTGACTGCATGTAAAACATGTTCTTAAAATAGTCCAATTTCAATTCACTATTTTTCAACAATCTAAAATAACGTCAACAAAACACACTCTTCAATATTTTGATATTCGAGATTTTGGAAAATCGTTTTTTTTATCATAATCTCCTTTGTTCTTTGAAATAATAACATTTAAAATGTCAAGAGAATCATTCATTGAAAACATTACAGTTAGCAATTTGTAAGCAAAAAATTTAATCCAAAAAAATTTTCAATAAATAATTTTTCAATTTATGCAGCCGCCTCCGAGCTGTTGAAAGATCTGTAAATCACTTTTTGTTTTTTTTTTGTTACCACAATAAATACGTCAAATTTGTTCTTGAACCTCAATTTGACTATACAATTTCAGTTTGTGGTATATGAAAAAAATTCCGCATGTGCCTAATTATTATATACTGTATATATACAATAAAAAAAAAAATCATTAAATTTTTTAATACTGTATTAAAAGATTTTAATGTTTGCAAATTCTGTGAATAACTTGTAATTTCCTTGCTACATACATATATAACATAAAGCTATTTTAAATAAAATGATAGTTCTTTAAATAAAAAATTAACATTTTATATAAACGGTACGAAATATATTTTGTATAAAAGGTACTTTTTGTTTAAAATATACTGGTACGTTTATTTCTTTTATAAAAGGGTACTTTTTATAATAAAAGGCACTTAAAAAATTTTTTTCATTAAAAGGTACTTTGTTAATAAGGTACTTTTTTAATTAAAGATAGTTTTTTTTTATATAAAGTCTTTTGTAATAAAAGGTACTTTTTATTAAAAGGTACTATTTTTCTAAGAAATACTTTTTATATAAAAGGTACTTTTTTTGTTAAAGATACTTTTTCTATACCTTTTCTATAAAAGGTTATTTTTTTATAAAAGGAACTTCTATAATTATAAGGGTACATTTTTAAAAAAGGTAGTTTTTGTAAAAAAGGTACTTTTTCAGTTAAGATATTTTTTTTATAAAAGGTAATTTTTCTATAAAAAGTTATTTTTTATAAAAGGTGCTTCTTAAATTGTAAGTATATTTTTTATAAAATGTTCTATTAGTATGAAAGATACTTTTCTATAAAAGGTACTTTTTTAATAAAAGGTACTTTTTTAATAAAAGGTACTTTTTTAATAAAAGGTACTTTTTTAATAAAAGGTACTTTTTTAATAAAAGGTACTTTTTTAATAAAAGGTACTTTTTTAATAAAAGGTCCTTTTTTAATAAAAGGTACTTTTTTAATAAAAGGTACTTTTTTAATTAAAGATAAATTTTTAATAAACGGTTATTTTTTATAAAATGTAGTTTTTGTATAAAAGGTGTTTTTTCTATAAAAGTTGTTTTTTATATAAAAGGTTTTTTAATTTTTAAGTTTTTTTTTTTTTTTTTTTTTTTATAAGCCGATAGCCTAAGTTGCTAGTGCTTTAGACTTAAGATTTATTGTAATTTTAATTAAAAATACTTTTTTTATATAAGATTCTTTTTTATAAAAGGTAGTTTTTAATAAAAGATACTTTTTCAATAAAAGGTACTTTTTAAATATAAGGTACTTTTTTAATAAAAAATTACTTTTTTCATAAAGGGTTGTTTTTCTTTAAAAGTTTTTTTAAAAGTTTTTTTGTAAAAAGTACTTTTTTGTTAAATGTACTGTTTTTCTGAAAGGTACTTTTTTATAAAAGGAACTTTCTTAATAAAAGGTTTTTTTTAATAAAAGATACTTTTTTTATTAAAGGTACTTTTTTAATAAAAGGTACTTTTTTAATAAAAGGTACTTTTTTAATAAAAGGTACTTTTTTAATAAAAGGTACTTTTTTAATAAAAGGTACTTTTTTAATAAAAGGTACTTTTTTAATAAAAGGTACTTTTTTAATAAAAGGTACTTTTTTAATAAAAGGTACTTTTTTAATAAAAGGTACTTTTTTAATAAAAGGTACTTTTTTAATAAAAGGTACTTTTTTAATAAAAGCTCTTTTTAATGAAGGCTACTTTTTAAAACAAAATCTACTTCATTAATTAAGGATAAATTTTTATAAAATGTACTTCGTCAACAAAAGGTACTTTTTTAAGAAAACGTATCTTTTGTGTAAAAAGTATTTTTTTAATAAAATGTACTTTCTTATAAAAGTTACTTTTTTCATAAAAGGTAATTTTTTATAAAAGCCTCCTTTTTAATAAAAGGTACTTTTTAATAAAAGGTACTTTTAGTGTTAAAGTACTTTTTGTATAAAAATATATTTAGGATCGGTCCATTTTTAGATCTAATCCACATATAAATGTATGATAAGAACTTATTCATATCCGAAGACAAACAAAATTAATAGCAATGCCACTCAAATTTGGCTTATGCATATTTTTATATCTAATTTGTTGAACCTAAGATATAGAAACTTTTTAAATAAAAGGTTCTCTTTCTGTATTTATTTTGTAGTTATTTTTTAAAAAGATCCTTTTTTTATAAAAGGTACTTTTTTAAGAAAAGGTATTTTTTGTATAACAGGTAGTATTTTTTAATAAAAGATACTTTTTTCAATTAAAGTCACTTTTTTAATAAAATGTACTTTTGAATAAAAGGTATTTTTGAATAAAAGGTACTTTGGTATAAAACGGTATTAAAGGGTACTTTATATATACATATATCGCACCTGTACCTCTAAAGTGAGTCAACTCAAAATGTACAAATTTTCAGTAGAGGCGAAATACGGTTTTTTTTAATATTTACTATAAAATTTAAAAACACTTGTTTCATTGTAAAGAATTGCGAATAATAAGTATAAAACAGTAGTTGTTTTTGCGATTTTTTCAGTGATCATCAAAAGTAACAAGTTTTTTTGGGTGCAACTCAAAACATGTCTTTTTAGTGGATTCTAAAGAAGCTACTCTTATAGCACAAAGAGGGTTACAACTGTATTTTTTTTGCGAAAGACTAGAAAAACCGATGTAAGATTTTTACAGTGGATAGATATGACCACTGTGTATCGTTTTCTTCCAAAAAGTGAAAACTGAAAAATTTTGAGTTGACTCACTTTAGAGGTATAGGTGCGATATGTACTTTTTTTATAAATGGTACTTTTATGTGGAACAGGTAACTTTTATAAAAAGTACTTTGTTATAAAAAGTACTTTTTTTAAAGGTGCTTTTTTAACATAAGTTAATTTTTTATAAAAGACACCTTTTTGCATAATTTGCACTTTTTAATCAAATGTGTTTTCTGTAGAAAATGTACTTATTGCTGAAAAGGTACTTTTTGTAGAAAAGGCACTTTTTATGGAAAAGGTACTATTTGTAGAAAAGGTGCTTTTTGTAAGAAAGGTGTTTTTTGCATATAAGATACTTTATGTAGAACTAGTACTTTTGTAGATAAGGTAATATTTTTTTTTTTATAAAATAGGTACTTTTTGTAAAATGCATTTTTTAACAAACCTTATTTTAATAAAAGCTACTTTTTAAAAAAAGGTATTTTTTAAAGAAAATCTATTTTTTAATAAAACGTTCTTTTTTTTAAAAAGGTAATTATTAAATATTTTTTTTTAAAAGGTACTTTTTTAACAAAAGGGACTTTTTATTAAAATGTAATTTTTTAATATAAGTTACTCTTTCTAGTTTTTTTTATTAAGAGTTAAATTTTTATATAAAGTACCTTTTCTATAACATATACTAACTTTTTTATAAAAGCATTTTCTTTATAAAATGTATGTGTTTTTGCAGTTTAAATATATCAAAACTTTTGGCATTG
Source organism: Cordilura impudica (assembly GCA_963682025.1). Lineage (NCBI taxonomy): Eukaryota > Metazoa > Arthropoda > Insecta > Diptera > Scathophagidae > Cordilura > Cordilura impudica. The sequence goes on from OY821517.1 coordinate 348,280,167, forward strand.
GAAATTTTTTTTCAAAGGAATTTAAAACGTACAATTTACAGAATAAGGGCTGACATGTTTTAACCCACAGTTATGTAGAATGTATAAAAAAAATATTATTTATTCTGTATAAGGCTGGCAAGTCATAATGAGTTTAATACTAAGTGTCGTCACCTGCTTCCTGCACCTAACATCTTCATTTGAATCTATTAGGCATTGTGTCCGTAAGGCAAAATTTCCAGCTGAGTTGTTTTGTTTCTAATATTTACAAGCAGTTGTGTGTTTAACTTTGTGGTTACACAATGTGTTGTTTTAATTAGTTCACCTTTAGAAGAACACAAATGTTGTTTTTCATCTTTTCAAATGACGAATCACATAATCAACTTCCGAAAAAGGTTGTTTTCTTTGTTTGATTTCATGGTTACTGATAAACAACGAAAAAAAACCTTTCTTTATTGTAGTTTTTTAACCTGTTGCGAAAGTGATCTGATAAAAAAACGTATTCCCCGAACAAAGAAAACGAAAGTCAACAAACAAAATTCTTGGCACAAACTAATTGGCTAAAAAAAACTACTTGGGTTCATTTTCCTTTTTTAAATTTAAAATGACAATTTTTTTCTTTGTAAAAAGTAGTTTTTTTTTTATAAAAAAAGAATAGTTTTATCAACAAAGTAATACCATTGCTAATTATATTATATATTATATACAAATCAATGTCATCTAAATAATAAATGGGCAAAAGTTTTTTGCCACTGATATAATATATGAGATCATAAAGTGTTTGTAATCTTTATTTTTACTCACACGATTTATATAGCGATATATTTGATTTTTGGAGACATACTAACTTATTTGATTACCTAGGAGACATTCTTTTCCCATTGACCCTTAAAAAAGATTCTTCAATCTAAGACTCTTTTCAAAATTTGGTTTGGTCGATATCAATAACTACATTTTGGATTTTGTGTAGATCAGCTAGTATTTTCCGTGTTAAAATTAATAATAATTTTGAAAATTTGTATGCCAGCAATATATTACCAACTATTTTCTCATTGATAATCCTGTGCTGTAAGTCCAGGGTCTTGGTCTTGGAAAGCGATTGATTCTTGTGCTAGACGATGGGCAAATTTTGTTTTAATTTAAAACATCTTTTTGTATAAAAGGTACCTTTAGATTTTGAAGAAAATTTAGTTTTGTAATAAATGGAGCTTTTTGGATAAAAAGTTACCTTTTGTATTAAAAGGTACTTTTTGTATAAAAGATACTTTTTGTATAAATGATACTTTTTTAAAAAGGTACTTTTTGTAGAAAAAGTACTTTTTGTATAAAAGTTACTTTTTGTATAAAAGGTACTTTTTGTATAAAAGGTACTTTTTGTATAAAAGGTACTTGTTGTATAAAAGGTACTTTTTCTAAAAAAGTACTATTTGTATAAAAGGTACTTTTTGTATAGGTACTTTTTGTATAAAAGATACTTTTTGATAAAAGGTACTTTTAGTATAAAAGTAGCTTTTTGTGTAAAAGGTACTTCTTGTATAAAATATACTTTTTGTATAAAACGTACATTTTGTATAACAAATACTTTTTTATAAAAGGTACTTTTTGTAGAAAAGGTACTTTTTGTATAAAAGTTACTTTTGTATAAAGGGTACTTTTTGTATAAAAGTTACTTTTTTATAAAAGGTACATTTTGTATTAAAGGTACTTTTTTAGAAATGGTACTGTTTGTAGAAAAGGTACTTTTGTAGAAAAGGTAAATTTTTTTTGGAAAATGTTGATTTTGAAGAAATGCAGGTTTTGAATAGAAGGAGCCTGTTGGATAAAAAGTTACTTTTTGTATTAAAATGTACTTATTGTTTGAAAGTTACTCTTTGTATAATTGATACTTTTTTAAAATGTACTTTTTGTACAAAAGATACTTTTTGTATAAAATTTTCTTTCTATAGAAAATGTAATATAGTTACAAAAAAGTTTTTGTAAAAAAGGTACTTTTTGATTAAAAGGTACTTTTTATTAAAAGGTGCTTTTAATTATCAGGTATTATAAGGTGCTTTTTATATAAAATATAAAGATACTTTTTTATAAAAGGTAATTTTTTCAAAAACGTAATTTTTTTAAATAAAAGATATTTTTTGAATAAAATTTACTTTTTGTATAAAGGGTATATTTTGTATAAAAGGTACTTTTTGTATAAAAGGTGCTTTTTGTATAAAAGGTACTTTTTGTATAAAAGGTACTTTTTGTAAAAAGGTACTTTTTGTATAAAAGGTACTTTTTGTATAAAAGGCAATTTTTGTATAAAAGGTACTTTTTGTATAAAAGGTACTTTTAGTATAAAAGGTACTTTTTGTATAAAAGGTACTTTTTGTATAAAAGATACGTTTTGTATAAAAGGTACTTTTTGTATAAAAGGTACTTTTTGTATAAAAGGTACTTTTTGTATAAAATGTACTTTTTGTATAAAAGGTACTTTTTGTATAAAAGCTACTTTTTGTATAAAAGGTACTTTTTGTATAAAAGGTACTTTTTGTATAAAAGGTACTTTTTGTATAAAAGGTACTTTTTGTATAAAAGGTACTTTTTGTGTAAAAGGTACTTTTTGTATAAAATGTTAATTTTGTAGAAAATGTACTATTTGTAGAAAAAGTACTTATTGTAGAAATGTACTTTTTAATTAAAAGCTACTTTTAATTAAAAGGTGCTTTTTGTATAAAATATACTTTTTATAAAAGGTAATTTTTTAAAAAGTTATTGTGTGTGTTGTAATGTGTTTTTTTTTTGTATAAAAGATTATTTTTGTATAAAAGGCACTTTTCGAATAAAATTTACTTTTTGTAGAATAAAATTTACTTTTAGTAGAAAATATACTATTTGTAGAAAAATTGCTTTTTGTAGAAAAGGTACTTTTTATTACAAGGTACTTTTTATGGAACAGATACTTCTTTTATAAAATATATTTTTTTTATTTTTATGAAAGGTACATTTTGTATAAAAGGTATTTTTTGTATTAAAGGCACTTTTTTTTATAAAAGGTAGTTTTGTATGAAAATGTTGACTTTGAAGAAACTGCACTTTTTCCACTTTTTCCCTAAAAAGTTACTATTTCATAAAAAAAAAGGTAGAAAGTGTATTTTTTGTAGAAAAGCTAATTTTTCAAATCTAAAATTTTCGATTATTCTTCCAGCTTGCAGAGTTTTTCACAGAATTTTCCTGATAAAAATTTGATAAATTAGTTTATAACGCGGAATAAACCTATGTCCCAAATATCAGCTCTCGAGAAGGCTAAAAGATAGACTGCGGCCAAAATTGCCCATATAATAAGGTTTGTTAATGTGTTTGTAAAAATGAAATTTATTTGGGTGAAATCAAATTTCCATAATAAAAAAAAATTAATGCTGTTAAGAAAATGTTTGAGGGGGATAAAAATTGGGGCGAAAAAATTTTGCAATCGAAATTTTTAATAAAAATAACTAATTGTGACTGTAACTACCAATACTATCTGCACTAGCCCCTTTTATTACACCGATCGATTCAGAATCATTTCCTGAGGCGATTTAGTGATGACCGTCAGTCCGTAAACTTTGTAATCAAACTATAGGTTGCAAATATAAAACGATTTTAATGAAATTTGCAATATATAAGCTTTGATGAAAATCGGTGCATGTTCAGACCTATTCCCCGTATAAGTAACCCCTATGGAATCGATTTAAACAGCCCTAAGATCTAGATTACCATATAGATATCGGTCAAATTTGTTTTTGTGTGATTATTACACCCATTAAACAGTACTCCAAAAATAAACACTATAGGACCATTTTTAGGCATAGTACCCGTATAAAGCATCTTCTTGATCTTCACTTATATTTATTTAAAAAAAAAAAAAAAAAAAAAAAAAAAAAATATGGCTTAGATTTTCTCAAATTTGCTTTGTATATGTTTTTGAGAAAAATATTTGAATTTAGTAGATATGACTATGATCAGACCATTTTACGTCCTAAAATTGGGTTTATATTAATCATACTCAAAGTATTTTGTCATTAAAATTAACTGAAAATGAATATCTATAATATTAATAGGCTAGGCGATTTCTTGTGACCGCTTTATCCCGATTTTGACCAAACGTATATTATTTGAAAGGTATTTCTTTTAAGCCGTCTTGGAGATTTACAAATTTTTAAATTTTTTCCTTTATTTTGAGTGAATTGCTTTTAAAGTTGCTACAAACATATACATAAAACAAGTAAGAAAATTATAGTCGGTCTAGACCGACTATACGATACCCTATACCATGCGTTTAGAAACCCTATCTCTTAGGCCCAACTAACTGGACATTGAAAATAAGCAAAAACCAAATTTGAGTGGGATTTTTATTAATTTTTTTGGCTGCAGACATGAAAAAGTTCATATCGGATGCTATATCTATAAAGGGACTAGGTCCAAAAATGGACCGATCCTGATCATGTTTGGTAAAGTCTCTTGTATTTTGCAAAAATATGTACAAACAAAATTTGAGAAGAATCAGTGCAATATTTTTGTTTTTTAATAGATTTAACTGAAGATCGGGAAGCAGCTCTATATGGGGTCAAAGGCATCATTTTTGGACTACTCATTAGTGGATGTAATGAACGCATACAAACCAAATTTGAGTAAGATTTATATGACAATTTGGATCTTATGGCAATTTATGTCGATTTCATATGGGTAACTTGTATGGGGGCTAGGTCTGAACATGGACCGATTCTCACCAATTTCAATAGCGTTCATCCCATGGCCGATAAAAGCTTATGTACCAAATTTGATCAAAATATATTTATATTTGCGACCTGCAGTTTGATTACAAGCTTTACATGGACACACAGACGGACGGACGGACGGACGGACGGACGGACGGACGGACGGACGGACATTGTTAAATCAACTCAGAAAGTGATTCTGATTCGATCGGTATAATTAAAGATGGGTCTAGGTCAAATATTTTTGGTTGTTACAAACAGCAGCACAAAGTCATTATACCCAAACCACATAGTGGTATAGGGTATAATTATACATATGCTATGTGTGTTTAATTAAATGTGTTAATGTGTTTGTTAATGAGTTTGTTATCTCCATTCACAATAATAATAAACCATAAAAGTGTTGGTTTGTGAATTGTATAAGTTGAAAAATAAAGCTGCCTAGAAATTGCACTAGAATTTCGAGCGCTGGAATGTACTAGTACATATAAAAGACCGGACTACATTTTCAGTTGAATCCAAAATATTTTTCGTTTATTTTTAAAAATATTTAACAAATCGTTTTTGTTATTTTTTTTTTAAATTATTATTTTTATGTATACAACATAAAACATGAAATAAAATTGTGTTAAAAAAATTATTTTTAGAAAGAGAATAATAGAATGAATAAAAATATTTATTTTAAATTAAAAAAAAAAAAAAAAAAAACTACAAAATTAATAACTTAGTTAAGAACTGTAATGTGTTTAGAATAGTAAGTATAGATATTTTTTTCGGAAAATAACTAAATTTTCTTTGTAGTGAAAACTATTTGCTTCAACGACAAAATATTAACGTACACACAGAAATCAAAAATCACCAACCGAATTTTTCTAAAGATTAACAACTCTATTTTCAATTACATCAACAGAAATTCAAAAGCAGCTAACTATTTTCTATTGTCATAAAATATTCAAATATTCGGTTATTAGCTTCACATAATTTGGTTGGCAATAAATTTGGTAGACACATTGTATCGGTTTTCTGTGTATATAAATTGTATGTCCCCAGCAATTATAAATTAAATTAATTATTAAATTATAAATTTATTTTTATTTTTTTCAGAATCTATAATGTTAATAGGCTAGGCGATTTCTTGTGATTGATGTTTAGTTCTACCGTTTTATTCCGATTTTGTCCAAACGTATTTTATTTGAAAGTTATTTCTTTTTAGCTGTTTTCCAGATTTCCAGATTTTTAAATTGTATCCTTTATTTTGAGTAAATTGCATTTAAAGATGCTACTAACACATACATAAAATTATACAGATGCTATGTGTGTGTTTATTAAATTTGTTAATGTGTTTGTTAATGAGTTTGTTATCTTCATTCACAATAATAATAAACCAAAAAAATTGGTTTGTGAAATGGCTAAGTTGAAAAATAAAGTTGCTTAGAAATTGCACCCGAATTTTGGGCGCTGGAATCTGCTAGTTTTTATTATTGTTCTGAGGTCTATTTTTTATAACAAATTTTCAGATTTTACCGGTTCTAAAAATGATTTTCAATAACTTCAGTTATTTTGCTTCTGCTCTGGAACATGATCCACTTGATTTTGTGATATTTTTGAAGAAATTATTTCAGATTCAGAAAAATTTTTTAAAAAAATTTTTTTTTTTTTTATGTTCAGAGAATATTGTTCCATAGAATTTCCAAATAATTTCAATTTGACTTTCAGAAGCTCTATCTTATGATTTATTGTCTTTAAGAACTAACACACGTTTTGGTTTAATCAAATTTAACTATTGTGTATAATTTTTACATTGGACTGGCGTTTATTATTTCCGTATAAATTTTAGTTCATTCGAGACCAACGATTAAATTCACTTTTCTTATAAAGTTTTTTTAATTTTTTTTTTTCAAAATTACATTTTCAGTTTTGCCTCATTAGAGAAAAAACGTTCTTCTTATAAGTCTCTATCAACAATTCACAGAATAAAATTCTTTCAGTGTTTGACCGAATGAATTTATAAAGAGAATTTTTTTTCAGGGATTGTATTTTATTTTTTTCAAAATAATTTTTAAAAAAGAAGACGCCTTAATTTTTTTTTATTTTGGCTGGATTCTAAAAACGTTCACGAAATATTAAATAAGCAATAACAAAAAAAAAATTAATTTGTTTCAAATAAGGCTTACATTAAAAGAATTGATTTTTAGCTCAAGAAATTTCCAGATCAATCAAAAAAAAATAAAAAAAAAATTCAAAAAACTGAAGAAGGTATGAAAATATGAATCCATCGTATTTTCCAAGAATAGTTTTAATTTTTTATCAATACGGGCTATAACCGCTAAAATATCTTTAGGACCAAAATCAAAAAAAAAATTTTTAAATTTTCTCAACTTGATCTTAAATTTTGAAGCATACTGCGAAAATATTTATGAATTATCGGTTGTCATTAAAAAACAAAAAATTAACATCTTTCACTTAAGCTATTTTCACGGCCAGGGCTCGAATATACATATTTATTTATTGAAAATTCAACGAAAGTGAAAACAAATAATTTTAAATTGCAATTTTTTTTAAATTTCAGTTTCAATTAATTATTTTTTATATGTTGTTAATTTTTAGCTAATTTTTATTTAAGTATATTTAATTTTTCATATTAAAAACACAAAGATGTTGTGAATATAAACAGAAATTTATATATGAAATGTTATGAAAAACCTTAACTAATTTAACAAAAATATTCTTTCATATATTTCCTATAGTGGGCGGTTGGGGTTAGATGATTTGCAAAACAACAAACATGACAAAAAGACAAAGAAAAAAAAATAAAATATTAAAATTGAAAACGCATGTTTGAAACAATGAACAACAAACAAACGAAATTTTGATTAACTTTAATAATGAGTGATCGATATACTCGTAAACAGAAGTACAAACAAAATTTGTTTAAAGAAAGAAAAAAAATGAAAAAAATATAAATTATATATAAAAATATGTATAGATAAATATTTATTATTTTTTTTTTTTTTAAGAATTTATATGAATTTTTGAAACGAAACCCCATACATTGACAGATTATTTTTTTCGCTAAAGAGAGCTCATTCACATACAAACAAATTTTGAAAATATAAACATATTTCATGGTATTTGCATTGGTGGTCGAAATGATCATTTGCTTTTGCCGAAAAGCTTTAACTAAAGACATCTATTGTGTTAACGTGTGTGTGTGTATATACATATATGTAACGTACTCATACACAAGCGTTTTTAAAATCTGTTTTTTGAAAAGCGAGTGATATTGGTAAAGCAAATTTTTAGCAGTTAGCAGTTTGAAAAAATTCTTCATTGAGGATAGAACGCTATTTTTTAGGGAGTAAATAAAAAGTAAGAAAACAAATTTATTGAAAAGGAATTTCAATCAAGATATTGACAAATTAAAAATAATACAAATTTGTAAAGGTGAATGAAGTGACTTGATTTCTGAAAAGTAAACGAAACAAAAACAGTGTTTGTAAACAAAATTGAAAAAAAAAAAACTTGGAAGTTTATATGGAACAATGGATAATAGTAATAATGAAAAAATTATTTCAAAATTTTTAAGGAATGTTATATAACATTTTGGATAAAGAAAAATATCAAAGAAACATACATTCTACAAGTGAAAATTATGAAAAAGGCTGAAGAAACTCCAAAGAGAAACTTGAAAGATTAAAAAAAGCAATTTAAAAAAAAATATTTTGCACACAAGAATTTATAATACAATAAACGAATAATAAATAAAATTATTTGAAAGTATTTTACAATAAAAAAAATTGAAAAAAATTTTATATTTTAAATATTGAATAAAATTGATAAACGAAAATAAGATCGATGCTATGTTTCATATTCTTTGTAAATAATGGAAATACTCCCAATCCATTAGAGTAAAGTATTTGAAATAAAATATATTTGATTAAAAAAATTCCTAATTTTTTTTAAAAATATTTCCATACTACTAAAAAAAAGTAATTGAAGAAATTTTATTTTTTTTAATATTGAATATGAAAAAAAAGTTTTTTAATACAAAAAAGATATTTGGTTTTTTTTACAATATATTTGAAATATTTCAAAAATATCTGTAATTTATCAAAAACAAAAAAAATGTTAAATTCTAAACAAAAATTCCAATTTTTCAAAATTTTATTTCAGACAAATATGTCCATACCTTTAGTAAGAAGTATTTAAAACAATTTTAAAATTTTTGGAATAAAATATTTGGATTTAAAAAATATTTTTTTTTTCATAAAATTTGACAAAAAAAATATGTAAAATTTTAAGAAAATATATAAATTTGCTTTCTGAAAAAAAAAAAATTAAATTTTCCATATACTTAGTAAAAAATATTTGAAGAAAATTCAAAATTTTTAAATAAAATATTTTAATTTAAAAAATTAAATTAAAAAAAATAATTTTGAATATTTTAAAAAAATGAAATTAAAAAAAAAATTTTTGAATATTTTAAAAAACACTTGAAATCCAAAAAAAATATTTGATTACGAAAAATAATTCCAATTTTCCAAACTCTTAGTAAGAAGCAAGTATTGAAGAAATTTTAAAAACTTTTAAATATATTTGATAAAAAAATGGAAATTTTTTAATTGAAATTTTATAAAAATATAATTTTTTTAATATTTTAAATTTAGTCTAAAAATATATAAAATTTAAAATTAAAACCACATAGGTTTTTCATAATATTATTTCAAATAAACCTTTAGTTTAAATATTTTTAAACATCTTTTTAAATAAAAAAAAAAAATATTTTAAATATGTTCAGAAATATTTAAAATTTAAAACGAAAATATTTCATTTCTAAAAAGAAAATATTTTTATTTTCTAAATTATTTATATATTCAAGAATATTTATATTTTCTAAAATATTTTTTATATTTTCAAAGAAATATTTTATTGAAACTTTTCTTCCCAAAAATTTTTTAAAATAAAAAAATTATGTTTAAAAATATTTTAATTAAAAAAAATATATGTATTTTTTATCATATAAGCATTTCCCTGCTTCTTCCATATATGAAGAAATTTTAAAATATGAAATTCTAATTTTTTTTTTTAATTTTGAAATTTTTATTTTCCAAAGTAGTATAGAAAGAAGAAAAAGTATTAAAAAAATCTATATTTTTAAAATTTTCAAATAATGCCTTAAAAATTTTTAAATATAATTTTTAAGACTAGTAAAATTAAATTTTTCAAAAAAATGTGTTAAAGAAATATTTTAAATTTTGAAATTAAAATATTTGTTAAATTTAAATATTTTGTAAAATTAACTTAAAAAAAAACTTTGCGTTTTTTTTTAATTTTTGTGAATTAAAGCAAAAGTTAGCCGAAAATTTCAATCTCAAATGTATTTTTTATAATAATTTTATATCAAAAATATTTTTTAATATAAAAAAAAAATCTAGTTAAAAAAATTGAGTATAATTTGTTTTCAAAATTAAAAAAAAAAATATTTTAATAAAACTATAATTTTAAATTATATTAAAATTGAAATATAAATTTGTTCAAATTCAATTTTATATTAAAAATATTTTCAAAATTAAAAAAAAAAAATAAAATAAAAAAAATTGATTTTATTATTTTTTTTTTACAAAAATAAAAAAGTCTTATTTTCGATCTTTATCATTTTAATGATTGAGTTTGAAATTATTCTTGGGCCTGAATAATTTCAAACTCATTAAAAAAATTATTTTAATAAAAATATAATTTTAAATTATATTAAAATTAAAATCTTTAATTTTTTGAAATAAATTTTGTATATAAAAATATTTTCAAAATTAAAAAAAAAAATTTTAACAATAATATAATTTTAATTGTTCAATATATTTTTAATCTATTTTAATAATACAAATGGGAAACAATTTTTTTTTTATTATTTATTTCCATTCAATCGGATATTTTTTTTCTTTCAACTACATCCACGCCCCTAAAATATTGTTTTCTAATGAATAAGTGCTGGGTAGAAAAACATAATTGTCTTTTATCTTCTAAATTGTCTAAATTCATGTGTTGTTTTTAGAAAACACCTCACAAAAAATATCTATATATACATATTTGTAGGTACATTTTATTTCAAACGGTATTTTTTTTTTCTTCATTTGCTCAAGGACATTTAAAAATATCTTAAATTTTTAGCTGAAGCAAGTGCAAATACAAAACTATCCAACGAAACGTAACGAATAAGCCAACACGTATAAGACATTTTCAAATTAAATTTCATATTTGTGCTAAAAACAAAAAAAAAAAAAATCAAAAAATCACATATATAAAAATTCTAATCATCTCTATACTTTATGTATCTACGATTATGTATAAAATATTTCTAGATATATTTTATATTTTTTCGAGAAAACTTTTATACACTCAACATATTGCGTCAGTTGTCGTTGTGTCATCGTAAAGATCGTTGATCGTTTCTCTTAATAAATTGCAGTTTATTCTGAATATTAGTTTTGGTCTTCTTGCTTCATACTTTTGTTCAAAATAAAATTTCGACTCGTGTGAGTTTCTTGAGTTTTTGTTGTGTATGATTTACGATGTTATTTTTCCCTTTCTTAAAAGTGTAAATAATTTCTATAAGCTAAAAGCAAAAAAAATATATATATAAAATAAAAGTGTATTTTTAGTGTTATGATCTTGTCGTGTATATAGTATGATACTACGAAAAAAAAATTCTTTATCTTCAACTAAATAATAAAAAAAAATAATAAAAAAAATTGGGTCACTGTCCACTACACATTAAGAGCAATTAACTTTTAAAATTGTAAGGAAATCAGTGAAGGTGTTGACATTTGAAAATATTTAAATACAAAATCGAAATAAATTAAATAAAATTTTTAAAAAGCTAAAATCGAATTAAACTAATAGACTTTGTACCTAACTAAATGAAAAAAAAAAAAAATTTATTTGGCAAATTACCCAGTAGGAAAAGTTTGTAAACTAGAAAAAAAAGTTTACATTTTGTAATGTTTAAAAAAAGTTGTACATGCTAATAAACTTCTAACGGATCTTGTCAGTTGCCAAACAAGTGTTTAACGTCAAATACCAAAAACAATGTTTGCAAACACTATAAAAAACCACAATAAAAGCTTTCATAAGGAACTTAAATTATTAAGTTTAATATTTAGTTGTTGTTTCTCTACTACTTAACGGAAGCACAACTAAGCTTAATTAAAACTTGTACCCTATGCCCCTATATGGTGAGGGTATAATGACTTTATGCTAATATTTGTAACTACCAAAAATATTTGGCCGATCGGCTCAGAATCACTTTCTGAGTAGATTTAGCGATGTCCGTCCGTCTGTCTGTCCATCTGTGTGTCCATGTAAACCTTGTAATCAAACTACGGGTTGGAATTATGAATATATTTAAATGAAGATTCTATCGGCCATGGGACGAACGTTGTTGAAATTGCTGAAATCCGGTACGTGTTCAGACCTAGTCCCCATACAAGTGTCCCCTATGAGTTCGACTTAAATTGCTATTAAACCCCTATTATCATATAGATCTCGTTCAAATTGGATTTGTGTATGTTTATTACATCCATTTATCAGTATTCCAAAAATGAACAATATAGGACAATTCTTAGTCATAGCCCCCATATGAAGCTGATTCCCGATATTCACTTAAATATATAAAAAAAAACAAAAATATTGCACAGATTTTTCTTAAATTTGGTTTGTCTATGTTTTTGAAAGAAATAAGTGATCTTATCAAATATGGTTGGGATCGGTCCATTTTTCGACCTAGTCCCCATATATATATGTATATATCTCATCAGATATGAAATTTTTCGTATTCAAAGGCAACAAAATTAATAACATTTCCACTCAAATCTGGTTTATGCTCATTTTCTATATCTAATTAGTTGGGTCGGTCTAGACCCACTAAAATTTTCTTACTTGTTCTATTTTTTTTTACAGTTTTAGCTACAATTTTGCTGAAAGATGAAATGAGAAGTCTTCAAGCGTTCCTAAGTTATACCCTTGGCTGAAAAGCTAAGCAAACAAACATTAGGATACGAAAAAAAAATATGGCCTGAGAACGCCAAACCGATTGGAGGTTTTACTATACTAGTCTAGTACTTTCACCCTGACTTAGAGTTTCGCACCCCCCAATGATGATCGAACTTTTCTTTGCTCTCAGCAAGGCAATAATTAACTTTGAGCTGCAAAAATTCAAAATATTTAAAAATTTCATTAATTGTACGTTTAGCAAAAGTTTTTGCAAGGCCGAGATCAACCGAGATAAAAATCGGAATCTGACAGCACGTTCTGTTACGTCAGTATTTTGAGATATTCTAACCTGAAAGGCAAAAGGTTCAGTTTTTCGGCATTTCTAGATAGTAATTACGTGAAGATCGGTAATCAGTTTTATATGGGCACCATTACTACAGATGGTCTTAAAAGGTGTAATTTCGGACTACTGATTAGTTTGAATAATAGCTTATAAAAGCTTATATAATAAATTTCATCAAAATATATTCATATTTGCGAACTGTAGTTTGATTAAAAATTTTACATGGACACACAGATGTACGGACAGTCAGACGTACGGACGGACGGACGAACGGATATTGCTAAATCGATTCAGAAAGTGGTTCTGAAAGTGATTATGAGTCGATTGGTATAATAGGACAAATATTATTGCTTGTTCTATCCTGACTACATAATGGTTTAAGGTATAAATACTTTGTAACGCCTGGTTCTGTCGACAACGCAGACCATTGTGCAGAGGGTATATATCATTTTATAATTTCATTTGAAACGCATCGAGAAACTTACTTGCGATCTCTTGAAGTATATATATTCTTGATCTTTAAAACAACTCGAGTCGATATCCGGCGGTCCGTCTGTCTACTGAAATCAAGCTCATTTACAAACTAAATCATTTACCTGGTTAAACTTAGAACAATATTTTTTGCCACTAATTCGAGCAGATTGTTGTTGAAAATGGGACAAATCGGGCATCATTATACCAAGATATAGACTAAAATATAGAGACACATCTAAAAAAATCAAAAAATTCATTGTGTTTGTTGTAAGAATTTATTTTGTTTACATTTGTTATAAATAAAAGTGTTCAGATATTAATGTAAACGTAAAACTTAGGTGGAGGTTATCAAAGAATCGGCATAACCATACCTAACACTCTTATTTGTTTTGATTTAATTTTTTTTAAACTTTTTCTTTTAACTCATACTCTCTGTCTGCCATGGGGCAACTCCATTTCCCCTTATCCGATCGATCTGAAACTTTGTCCATAGACTTGTTGTGGCTAAAGATTAATTTTAACATAGTCACGCAAAGGCACCGAGAGATTCAAAACTCATATTCATAGGGAAAGAAAGAGTTTTAAAAACTTTGTTGTTATGGGTTAGATTAATTTAAGCAGATTCCAGTCCTCGAAATTCGAGCGCAGATTCTAGGAAATTTTATTTTTTCATTAAATAAAGACCCTAAAAGTATGCTAATCAATTATAGCCAATTCAAAAATCAACAAAAAAAAAAACAACTCATTTTTATTACAAACACATTTACAAATTTAATAAACACACACATAGCATTGTATAATTTTATGTATGTGTTAGTAGCAACTTTAAATGCAATTTACTCAAAATAAAGGAAAAAATATAAAAATCTGTAAATCTGGTGAACAGCGAAAAAGAAATACCTTTCAAATAATATACGTTTGGTCAAAATCGGGATAAAACGGTAGTACAAAACATCGGTCACAAAAAATCGCCTAGCCTATTAATATTATAGATGAGTTTTTTATTTGAAATGAGCAATAAGTCATTTTTTTTTAAATAAAATTACTATAATTTTAATATTAATTGGCTAAAGAAATAAGACTTATGTTTCTTTGTAAATAATAGTTTTATGCATATTATTGTACCACGGAGTTTCATACTGAATTTTTTAAAATGTATATTTTTTTTTGAAAACAAGCCTTTTTATTTTAAATAAAGTTATTATATTTAAAAAAAATTATTATTTCTGACCTCGAGCTTAAAATAATAATTTTTTAAAATTAAAACGCAAAGGTCAAATAAAAATACTCATAAAGTTATTATAATTTAAATATTAATTGGCAAAATGTACTAAATCAATAGTATTTTTTTATTTTCTTTGATTTACTTATATTTAATTTTATATTGTTTACTGGGTAGTTATACTGTTTCTGCTATCCTCAAGTCACTTCAATTATTCCTTCTACGTTAATGTTGATATTATTAAATAAATTTAAAATAATCATTAACTTTTCTTTGCAGCGAACGAGTCCTTTATTAATCGAAATTTTTACGCTTAAACCACACACAAAAACAAATCGATCAAGATGTTCAAGAGTCATTTGGAAATGATCGGTCGCAACGAGAGCCCCAGTAAGAAAGCCAAGTTCTGGCAATCTTACATCAGATCCTTGAAGGGTAAGTGTAAAAAATAATGAAAATTATAATCCATATTGTATTACTTTAAAAAAAATCGTACATTAATACAATGTCTTTCAAAAATTAGTTCTTGACAATAAGTATTTTTTTTTAAATTTTAGACATAAAAGAGAGTTTTCAAGTTCATGATTTATAAGGGGTTTGAAATTAATTCTCTTATTTTTTGATAAAGCTAACTAAATAAATTATCATACTAAATTTGAATTCAGACTTCTGGGCTCATTCTATAAAACGAAACGTAAGGAAAAGTTTAAAATTTTTATGAACAAACCTATTTCACTTTTAAATACGAATTTTTATCGTTTCCTTTTTTAAAACAAAATTTTGTTAATTTAAAACTAAACTAATTATTATGGCACTGCCACATCAGTTAAATACAAATCTTTGCTTCAAAGATTTTAGTTACAAGATTATTTAAAACTGTCTTTAATTTTGGTACTATTACGGAAAGCAGAGCAATATTCATTTTAATTAAAAATTCAATGTTGTTTAAATCTTTATGTTAACTAGCAGATTCCAGCGCTCGAAATTCGAGTGCAATTTCTAGGCGGCTTTATTTTTCAACTTAGCCAATTCACAAACCAACACTCTTATGGTTTATTATTATTGTGAATGAAGATAACAAACTCATTAACAAACACATTAACAAATTTAGTAAAGCACACATAGCATATGTATAATTTTATGTATATGTTAGTAGCAACTTTAAATGCAATTTACTCAAAATAAAGAAAAAAATTTAAAAATCTGTAAATCTGCAAAATGGTTAAAAAGAAATACCTTTCAAATAATATATGTTTGGTCAAAATCGTTATAAAACGGTAGAACAAAACATCGGTAGCAAGATATCTCCTAGCCTATTAATATTATAGATACTTTGATACTATTGACAAAGAAACTGGCTAATTAGCGTATGGCGTTGTCACATCAACTAGAACCAGGTATTTGCTAGAAAAAGTTTTAATAAAGCTTTATATCAGGTTTGAAAACCTTGCCTTTTTTCAAAAAAAAGTAATTTTTCAAAACAGTTGTGCTTTTATTTACAACAAAATATTGCCATATCAATGATGAATTAGATGATTTATTCTAACGTAGTGTTGCCAAATAGTCTGCCACATCAAATATAATGTTTTTATTTTGGATCGTTTTTTTAAATTTAATTAAGTTAGATATTATTTCTCGAGATCAATTTTTTTTAATATAATTTAATTAAACATTACTATAATGATAATATAGTTATAATTTATAAATAAAAATTAAAAATTAAAAATTAAAAATTAAAATTTAAAATTTAAAAATTAAAAATTAAAAATTAAAAATTAAAGATTAAAAATTAAAAATTAAAAATTAAAAATTAAAAATTAAAAATTAAAAATTAAAAATTAAAAATTAAAAATTAAAAATTAAAAATTAAAAATTAAAAATTAAAAATTAAAAATTAAAAATTAAAAATTAAAAATTAAAAATTAAAAATTAAAAATTAAAAATTAAAAATTAAAAATTAAAAATTAAAAATTAAAAATTAAAAATTAAAAATTAAAAATTAAAAATTAAAAATTAAAAATTAAAAATTAAAAATTAAAAATTAAAAATTAAAAATTAAAAATTAAAAATTAAAAATTAAAAATTAAAAATTAAAAATTAAAAATTAAAAATTAAAAATTAAAAATTAAAAATTAAAAATTAAAAATTAAAAATTAAAAATTAAAAATTAAAAATTAAAAATTTAAAATTAGAAATTAAAAATTAGAAATTAAAAATTAAAAATTAAAAATTAAAAATTAAAAATTAAAAATTAAAAATTAAAAATTAAAAATTAAAAATTAAAAATTAAAAATTAAAAATTAAAAATTAAAAATTAAAAATTAAAAATTAAAAATTAAAAATTAAAAATTAAAAATTAAAAATTAAAAATTAAAAATTAAAAATTAAAAATTAAAAATTAAAAATTAAAAATTAAAAATTAAAAATTAAAAATTAAAAATTAAAAATTAAAAATTAAAAATTAAAAATTAAAAATTAAAAATTAAAAATTAAAAATTAAAAATTAAAAATTAAAAATAAAAAATTAAAAATTAAAAATTAAAAATTAAAAATTAAAAATTAAAAATTAAAAATTAAAAATTAAAAATTAAAAATTAAAAATTAAAAATTAAAAATTAAAAATTAAAAATTAAAAATTAAAAATTAAAAATTAAAAATTAAAAATTAAAAATTAAAAATTAAAAATTAAAAATTAAAAATTAAAAATTAAAAATTAAAAATTAAAAATTAAAAATTAAAAATTAAAAATTAAAAATTAAAAATTAAAAATTAAAAATTAAAAATTAAAAATTAAAAATTAAAAATTAAAAATTAAAAATTAAAAATTAAAAATTAAAAATTAAAAATTAAAAATTAAAAATTAAAAATTAAAAATTAAAAATTAAAAATTAAAAATTAAAAATTAAAAATTAAAAATTAAAAATTAAAATTTAAAAATTAAAAATTAAAAATTAAAAATTAAAAATTAAAAATTAAAAATTAAAAATTAAAAATTAAAAATTAAAAATTAAAAATTAAAAATTAAAAATTAAAAATTAAAAATTAAAAATTAAAAATTAAAAATTAAAATTAAAAATTAAAAATTAAAAATTAAAAATTAAAAATTAAAAATTAAAAATTAAAAATTAAAAATTAAAAATTAAAAATTAAAAATTAAAAATTAAAAATTAAAAATTAAAAATTAAAAATTAAAAATTAAAAATTAAAAATTAAAAATTAAAAATTAAAAATTAAAAATTAAAAATTAAAAATTAAAAATTAAAAATTAAAAATTAAAAATTAAAAATTAAAAATTAAAAATTAAAAATTTAAAATTTAAAATTAAAAATTAAAAATTAAAAATTAAAAATTAAAAATTAAAAATTAAAAATTAAAAATTAAAAATTAAAAATTAAAAATTAAAAATTAAAAATCAAAAATTAAAAATTAAAAATTAAAAATTAAAAATTAAAAATTAAAAATTAAAAATTAAAAATTAAATATTAAAAATTAAAAATTAAAAATTAAAAATTAAAAATTAAAAATTAAAAATTAAAAATTAAAAATTAAAAATTAAAAATTAAAAATTAAAAATTAAAAATTAAAAATTAAAAATTAAAAATTAAAAATTAAAAATTAAAAATTAAAAATTAAAAATTAAAAATTAAAAATTAAAAATTAAAAATTAAAATTTAAAAATTAAAAACTAAAAATTAAAAATTAAAAATTAAAAATTAAAAATTAAAAATTAAAAATTAAAAATTAAAAATTAAAAATTAAAAATTAAAAATTAAAAATTAAAAATTAAAAATAAAAAATTGAAAATTTAAAATTTTTAAGTTTGAATGGTTTATCTATAAACTTGAACTAGATTTGACTCCCAGTGTAAATGAATTTGAGTCTAAATATGTGGAATATACAATTTTTTGATTGTTAAATTTTTTTTGTTACCTTTCCTTAATTAAATAAAATTTTTTTTACATTTATTTTTGTTTACACTAAAAACTTTGACTCTAACTGAGAATTTTTGCAAAAAATCATTACCTGATTATATTAAGAATTAAATATTTTCGGTTAAAAATATTTTTTGTTTGTCAAAATCTTTTAAAAAGTAAATGTTCCAACTTGTCAGCTTATTTTAATGCAAATAACATACACACGTTGACATGAAACAGAACTGACAATTTTAAGTTTTCCGCTGCCAAAATTGTTTCTTATAATTTGTTGTTGTTTATTATACTGATACATTTTTACAGACAAACTTTAAAGGTTAAAAATTCAAAATTTTTTTGTCTATCAAATCAGAAACTTAAATACAATAAAACAAGCAAAAAAAAGTGCAGACCGACTATACGATTCCCCTAGACCAGGGCCATGTTCTAAAAAAAATTTAAAAACAGTATTAGTCATATATATCGGAAGGCTTCTTTATATGGATTTTATAATGGAAATGAGTCTAGAAGGTTTATTTTCGATTGGTAATTTATGGGTATAATTACCAACCAAATTTATTTTTAATACAATCTGATTTATCTAGATTTTGGAGTAATATACCCATAAGGGGACATTTGTATGGGAGCTAAGTCTGAACACCCACCATTTGACACTGTTTACCAAACTTATACAATAGGAGAGAGCGACAAAGCAATTGTTAGAATTTCAATTCGGCTCTAAGCGAAACCAATACAAATAAATGTAAAAATGTTACATGTGAAATTTAAGACAGATCAGATCAGGATCGCACAGGCACAGCCACTAAATATAGTGATTTTAAAAATAGTTGTCAAAACTTAAAATTGTCCTAAATCATATCTGTTTTGAACTTGATTATAGTTATGTGTATGGGCTAGCAGAGCCGAGGAAATTTTATTTTTTCATTCCATTTTTTTCTTTCAATGTTTTTTTAAATTTATTTGATTGTGAATTTTTTAAATAAAATTCAATAAATTTCACTACAAATATTTTTGAACACATAGAATATATAAAAATGGGTTTGTTAATTTAAGAGCCTAAAGGTATACTAATCAATTTTAGCCAATCCATAAACACACACAGCATTGTATAGTTTTTTATTTGAAGCTTAAATATGTATTTTATGTATGTGTCAGTAGCAACTTTAATTGATTATTACTCAAAAAAAATCTACCAGATGTTGTACATCTGTAACGATGGTGCTCATCTGTGAATAAATACCTTTCAAATGGTAAATTTTTTGTCAAAATCGGTTAGTAACTGAGAGTTTAGGGGATGTCACAAGAAATCGCATTGCCAATTAATATTATATGTAGATATAAAAAATGTATTTGTTGTATATGTAAATGAAATAATTTTACTTGAATTAAAAAAAAAAAAAAATGAGTTTGTACTTTTAATTATTTTTTTGTTTTAATCCTTGAATTATATTTTATCAGCTCATGCAAAAAATATCATATTTTCTTTGAAAAAATATTCAGTTATAGCAAGATATTATTCACCAGCTTAAATGGGCTTAGCAATGATAAAAATTGGAATTTAATTTTTTTTCTAATTTTATTATTTTCTATAAAAATAAAAAATCTTATTTTCGATCTTTATCATTTTAATGATTCAGTTAGAAATTATTCAGGCTCAAGATCAAATGTTTTTACTTTAAATAGAGCAAAAAAAAAAAACATTGGCACCTTTGTTTCAAAAATATATCTATATTCTGCAAGACAGGTAATACAGCTGCTTCGGGAAGGGTTACCAACCCTCATCAGTAACCAAAAACATTTGATCTTGACCGTGAATAATTTCAAACTCATTCATTTTTTTCTAATTTATACATTTTTTCAAAATGTTTATTCAGTTCAGGCTTAAACCCCGAAACATACAAATTATTTGCGTTTACACTATAAAATTTGAATATAACCTCTAGTTTTTTTATATTAAATAATTTTTAAATAATATTAAAATTAAAAAAAAAATTAAATTAAATATTTTGATATCTCCTAGGTAGGAGGGTTATTATCGGTTAAAAAATAATCTAATACTAATAATTTTTGAGTAATCGGCTTTTTTGGTGTAGCAAATTTGTAGTTTGTTACTATATCTGCTAAGAGTGGTGTAGTTTTATGTATTTTTGTAACCATCTTAATTTTTTCCTCAGCGATATATATTTATTTTCGATTTTTTTAAAGTATTTGTTGTAAAATTTATTTATAAATTTATGACAGAAGGACGGACAGTTTGAAATTAAAAAATGAATTATAATTTTATTTAAAATTTAAATATTTAGTTTAAATTTAAAATTTTATTCAGAAAAATTCTATAAGCATTTGGTGGTAAATTTATACTGACAGAAGGACCACTTAAAAAAAAATTTAATTGAAATCTTAAAAATTTCAATTTTTATTTTTCTCTGCTTTGCAATATTAAACCTACATTTTTATTAAGTACTAGATGTAACCCGGTGTGCTTCGCTACCCCACTCATCCCCGCATTCCCAAAGCTCTCACTATTACTGTACTCCAGATATATGACATTTATTATTTATTTTTTATGGGTGTGTCACAACCCTTTATCTGATCCCGCCTTTTTTTGTCCGACTACTCACGTTAATAATAGATGACCTAAGACAAATTTGCAAACAGTCTCTGTCATAGTGTTCGAGATATATGATATTGAGTAGTTACTTCGTATGGGAGGTACTACGCCCACGTATCCGATCCCGTCCATATCCGGCCACTATCATAGTACTCAATATATATGATATTAAAAATGTACTCTGTAGGGGAGGTGCCACTCCCACTAAAAATATTTAAAATTTATAGCCTATAGCTTTTCCCATATCCGCAGTAAGATTCTGTGAAAATTTCAGGAAGATCAGATTAGTAGTTACGGAGATTACCTCCTACAAACAAACGAACAAATAAAATTCACATTACCTCTTTATTATTTCTATGACATTAATAGGCCACGTGATTTCTTGTGACCGATGTTTTGTTCTACCTTTTTGTCCCGATTTTGACAAAACGTATATTTTTTGAAAGGTATTTCTTTTTAGCTGTTCAGCAGACTTACAGATTTTAGAATTTTTGCCTTTATTTTGAGTAAATTACATTTAAAGTTGCTACTAACACATACATAAAATTATACAATGCTATGTGTTTATTATACAATGCTGTGTGTTTATCAAATTTGTTAACGTGGTTGTAAGTTTGTATTCTTCATTCACAATAATAATAAACCGAAAAAGTGTTGGTTTGTGAATTGGCTAAGATGAAAAAAAGTTGCCTAGAATTTGCACTCGAATTTCAAGCTAGAATTTGCACTCGAATTTCAAGCGCTGGAATCTACTAGTTAGTATAGATACGCTTAAAATTTAAGTTTAAAATTTTAAATTAGAAATTTTAATTTTAAATTTAAAAAAATAAAATTTATTTTAATAAAATTTAATTTAAAATTTTAATATTTAAATTAAAAATTTTTAAATTTGAATTTTAAATTTAAATATTGACATTTTAAAATAAATTTTTATTTAAAAAAAAATAAAATTTAAAAATTTTAAATTTAGATATTAAAATTTTAAATAAATTTTTAGAATAATAAATTTTATTTTTTTTTAAATTTAAAATTAAAATTCATAATTTAAATTTAAAAATTTTAAATGTAGAATTAAAATTTCCATCCTGCAGATGGAACTGCCTTCAGCTTCTTTGGACAAGATTTTCCATTTCAGTCTACTCATTTGACTGTTCCTTTTTCTTATGTAAGATCCATGTCTCATCCGTCGTTACGAATCGACACAGAAACTCGGTTTATAGCCAAACGCTATATTGAAACATCTTCACGACGCTGTTTTTGTTTTATTGAGGGCAAACGCGGCACCCATCTTTCGGACAGCTTTCTATTCTCCAAAATATCGGTTAATATGCGATGTGTAGCACTTTTTGGCATGCCTATCTTACGTACCTTCAGCCGACGCTCATCCAGTATCATTCTGTGGATTTTCTTAACCGTTTCTGGCGTGGCCACCTCAATTGGTCGACCACTACGGTATTTGTCTTGGCAGCTCAAACGACTTCGTTTAAACTCTGCCCCGTAGAAATTGCGTAGAAATTGCACTCAAATTTCGAGCGCTGGAATCTGCTAGTATATATATAACATTTAATGAAAATGTTGGCTTTGAATTTGTAAAGCAAAAAAAAAAAAAAATAAAAATATGGCAACATTTTTGAGATCCATATTTTAAGACCTTAATAGAATATATAATATGTCCTTATCTATGAGTGCAAAATTTTAAATTAAACATTTAATAATTTAAAATCTGACACTTAGAATTAATTTTAAATTAAAATTAATTAAAATTAAATTTCAAATTAAATGTTAAATTTTAAACTTTAAATGTTGAATTTAAAATCTTTTAAATTTTAAACTGTCGGTCCTTCTGTCACTATAAATTTATACGAAAATACTTAGAATAATCGCACAACAACCGATGTATCTTGTAAAGCATCAAGCATAGAAATAAATACTTAATAATTTTGGTTATGATTGGCCAGTTAATGGCTTATCTCTGATCTACTACACTGGCCTGAATATTGAAAAATAAAAAATTAAAATTCTCATAAATTTTTAGGTTACATTTTAATATGAGTATAAAATATTTAATAGTTTTTTTTCCAAGCAGAATGTAGTACAGTTTATTTGTGTTAAATATACAAAGCAAATTATCTGGCTAAAAGCCAAAATTTCAAAAAAAAAAAAAAAAAAAAAAAAGAAAACACATTCAACAAAGAAAATAAATTCCAAAAACGAAAAAATAACGAAAATATTATACTATGACGTTAAATCAAGTAATAAATAAAACTTCTGCTACATACATTATTTAATTTAAAAACTTACGTTTTTTTTTGTTTATAATAAATTTATATAAAATTTAAAATATTTTGAAAGCAATTACCCGTAAATTGACTATTTTACTGAGAACAATATTGAAAAAATACTTAAAACTTCTTAGTGTTTGAGTAGTTTATAGTTTTAAATAAAGAACACAACTAAAGTTGAGTGAAAAGGCCGAGAAAACAAATCTTTAAAATACTTGACAAATAGTGGAGCGAAATAGAACAGAAAAGTAGAGAAACAAATGGTTAAGTCAATAAAGTGGGAAAAACAATTAGAAAATTAATTTACAGATAAATTTTCTTTTAAGCATATTTTTCTATTGTATATAATTTTTTCTTCTTCTAAATTTCAGGATCTGAGGATATCCGTGCCCATGAGGCTCCACGGGCCTCTCGCCCTTACAGCTCATACTTAGATTCTCCTGCCACTTACAGGAGCATTTTTGATGAGCCTGCTACCGCCAACGAGCGCGTACAGTCTCATGGCTACAGATATTGTCCCGTCAGCAGAGACACCTATGGCTACTCTCCACGTGCCATCTACGATCATCACTACAGCAGAACAAGTAAGTTTGATTTTGATTTCTTTTGTTAAAAATAAATTTTAAAGCTTATTGATAAAAAAAGAAACCAAAAAATCCTTTATAAACCAGCTTTCAAGCTTTTAACATCTTATCAACTCATTAATAACAACCATTACACAATGACATACTTATAATCAAAAATCATTATTTAATCAAAAGATTTTAAAAATTTTATTAATTTTATTAGTATTTTAATAGGATGTAAAGAGAGCTTTTAAAGCTTTTTTTGAACCAATAATTTGGTAGGTTATACGAGTATTTAATATTTAAATTTTTAATTTGTGATATAACGCGGAAAATTAAAAAGAAAAAAGATTCTTGCAAAATATTACGTCAATTTCAGCACAATATATATTTAGACATTTAGCTTGCAAAAAAAAACAAGAAAACAAAATCGTATATTTTTTCAAAAAGATAAATCCACAATTTGTTTATTCAAATTATTTTTGTTTATTCTATTCTTTACTTGTATAATGATATTTGCATGCGAAAAGCTCTTTCCTATTCGTATATGAGGGTTTAACATTTCATTGAATAATTTTTTTTTTGAATTTTCTATTTTATTATAAACAAATATTTATTTTAATATACATAATGAACAGCATATAAAGTTTCATTCTTTTCTTTAAATGTTTTTTTTTTTGCAAACTTTTTGTATATAAACTTAAAAAGCTTTTCGGTTTTTGTATTGAGTGAATGTTCACTCTCTCATTATCATTTATAGATTTTTTTGTTATTGTTGTTTTTTTTGAATATTTATAATTTTGAATATTTATGTATTTTTTTTTTTGAAAAATGTGGGTGTTTGAAAAACAATAGTATGAAAGCTTTCAAGGTTTTGGTTACTTAAATTTATTTCATATACAAATTTATCTGTAGGTGTTTGTTTGTATACATGCTCGTATCTTGAAAACCTATGGATATCACCGTATATATGTATATATACTTATATGTATATATGTATGTATTGATAATAAACAGATATGGTTTTTGAAAAAATTTAACAAGGTTCCCAATTTTCAATGCTGATGCTAAATTATGTAGACATATAAATTTATATAAATAAAGCTATTGATTTATGTAAAGTGTAAAGTTAAAAAAAGAGTTTTTGTTTAAAAATAATCAAATTTAGAATATAGATTTTTAAAAAGGGAACAAAGTACTTTGAAAAACTTGCTTTTAATCTATGCAATTTATATTTTTACTTAATAATTATAAAAATTTCATACATTCCTGAATTCATAGACCATTTCCTGTTAGTACTGGAAAGTGTATTATTTGAAGGTGGATTTATATGATGAAACTTCGACGGTTTGCTGCTTTTAGTGCCATTAAGAAAATTCGAAATTTTCCATTTTCCGAAAAATTTTAAATTCAAGAAATGACTTAAAGTAGTTCCAAATTAGAAGAGAATTTAAGACCAGTATTGATAATATTTTTGATGTTTATTACATGCCTCACACATAAATTTGGCGTTTATTCGTTTTTTCCAATTTCTTGGAATGCTTAAAATAATATCGATTCTTCTTATTTTGACCTCTATCTTTTAAAAAATGCTACTTTTATAATACTCATTTTTTTTGGAATCTTTTGTAAAATGGTCCAAAAAATTAGATGATTTTAAATGCCTCAAAAAGACATATCGGGCACCAAAATATAAAAAATATACTAAGGAAAAAAGTTACTATTACTATTACTATTTTTACTTTCCGGTGAAAATTGATTTAAAACAATTTTTTTTTTAGTTTTTCTGTTATAAAAATTTAAATTTACTATTTGAAAAAACTGAACAGTTGAAGGAAATGGATTAAATTGCATTTGTGGGGGCGATCTAGACTTATGCGAAAATATATTTTAAAAATTGTGTAACTCTAATATTTTATTACTAATAAAATTTTGAGATGAAAAATTTTGTTTGAGGTGGAAAATATTGTTTGAGGTGAAAATTTAGAATCAAACATTTTTTTGGAGGCTCGTCAAATTTTTAAAGAGAAAATTAAAGAGATGAAAATTTGGTTTTTATAAAATTCTAATCGACCTTTTTTGAGTTTTTATTAAAGATGTTTTAAAGTAGAAATTACTCTAATCAGGCTTCCAAGGTCAAGGGTTTCAAATGCAAATAAAAGATTATTCCATTTTTTCAATCCGACGTTTCGTTGGGATTATTCCAACATCTTCAGGGATTTTGATTTATTGAATATATAATCTTTTTTGTCAGTTTTACATTTAAAAACTTTTAAGTATGTGATAAAATACGAGTAAATAGGACGACATTAAACACACAATTATTAAAAATAAATAAATATAAAATAAAATATCACAGATTAAACTTTTTCTTAATGTTAGTATCACAGTTGAACTTAAACTCAGTTTGTTCAGTAATACGAAAAATTATTTACGTGAATATTAATAAAATATTTTTTGAGGTGTTATTATAATTTCGAAGGTGAAAATTAAATTTTGAGTTTTAAGGTGAATAACGCTGACAACTTTTTAAGAAAATTAGTAATTTTAAGGCAGAAAATATAAGAAGCAAAAATTTTTATGATATGAAAAAAATTTTTTGGAAAAAAAAACTTGATGTCGTCCTCAATTTGAGAGAATATAAATTTTTGATAAATGGATTGAGTTTTTAATAATTTTAAGGCGTGAAAATTAAGTTCTGAAAAATTTTTGTGTATTCTTTTTTTTTTAATTTTTAACCTAAAGGAACATTTTTAAGGCAAATAGGAATTTAAAGATGAAAATTATGAATTTTTAATTTTGGTGAAAATTAGTTTTTGACTTAAAAACTGAGTTTGAGAGCAAAAAAATTATTTTTAAATAAAAAAATTATTTTTTTCATTTATTTGGAAAAACAATATTTAAGCTGAAAATTTTTAAACTTGGACGAAAATATTATTTTTCGATGTAAGATTTAAGATGAAAACAATATTAATAAAAAAAAAAATATCCGGTGAAAAAAATTAATTTTGGCGTAAAAAAAAGTTAAATTTGATGAAAATAAATTTTTGAGGTGAAAATGTTTTTGAAGTGAGAATAGTTTTAGAACGAAAAAATAGTTTTTATGTAAAAAAATAATTTTTATAAAAAAAAAAATTTTTGCCCCAAAAAAATTTTTCCCCAAAAAATTTTGATGAAAATTAGTTTTTGACATAAAAACTGAGTTTGAGAGCAAAAAAATAATTTTTAAATAAATAAAAAAAATTTTAAATAAAAAAATTATTTTTTTTCATTTATTTGGAAAAACAGTATTTAAGTTGAAAATTTTTAAATTTGGACGAAAAAATTATTTTTCGATGTAAGATTTAAGATGAAAACAATATTAAAAAAAAAATTATCCGGTGAAAAAAATTAATTTTGGCGTAAAAAAAATTAAAGTTGATGAAAATAAATTTTTGAGGTGAAAATGTTTTTGAAGTGAGAATAGTTTTAGAACGAAAAAATAGTTTTTAAGTAAAAAAATTATTTTTATAAAAAAAAAAAATTTTTTTGTCCCAAAAATATTTTTCCCCAAAAAATTTTGATGAAAATTAGTTTTTGACATAATAACTGAGTTTGGTAGCAAAAAAATTATTTTTAAATAAAAAAAATATGTTTTTCATTTATTTGGACAAACAATATTTAAGTTGAAAGTTTTTAAATTTGGACGAAAAATTATTATTCGATGTAAGATTTAAGATGAAAACAATATTAATAAAAAAAAATATCCGGTAAAAAAATTAATTTTGGCCTAAAAAAATTTTTTGAGGTGAAAATGATTTGAAGTGAGAATAGTTTTAGAACGAAAAGATAGTTTTTATCTAAAAAAATATCATTAGAAATTTATAGTTGACCTGTTGTTTTAATGTGATTTTTCCCTAAAAAATTTTTTCCCCAAAATTTTTCCTAAAAAAATTTTTTCGCCAAAAAATTTGTTTTCACAAAATTTTTTTCCCCCAAAAAAATTTTTTTCATATGAAAACTTTTTCCCAAAAAATTTTTTACCGAAAAATTTTTTTTCCCCGAAAAATTTTTTTTCCCAAATTTTATTTTTTCAAAATAATTTTTAATTAAAAAAATTCTTTTTTTTACAAAAAATTTTGACCTGTTGTTTTAATATGTGATTTTTCCCTCAAAAATTTTTTCCCCAAAATTTTTCCTAAAAAAATTTTTCCCCAAAAAATTTTTATTCCCCAAAAAAATTTTTTTCCACAAAACAATTTTTTTTCATATGAAAATTTTTTACCGAAAAATTTTTTTCCCAAATTTTATTTTTTATTCAAAATAATTTTGAATTAAAAATATTCTTTTTATTACAAAAAATTTTGACCTGTTGTTTTAATGTGATTTTTCCCTAAAAATTTTTTCCCCAAAATTTTTCCTAAAAAAATTTTTTCCCCAAAAAATTTTTTTTCTCAAAATTTTTTCCCCAAAAAAATTTTTTTTCATATGGAAACTTTTTCCCAAAAAATTTTTTACCGAAAAATTTTTTTTCCCCGAAAAATTTTTTTTCCCAAATTTTATTTTTTTATTCAAAATAATTTTTAATTAAAAATATTCTTTTTATTAAAAAATATTTTGACCTGTTGTTTTTTCCCCGAAAAATTTTTTTTCCCAAATTTTATTTTTTATTCAAAATAATTTTTAATTAAAATTTATAATTTATTGATGAAAAAATTATTTTTAATTTATGGGTAAAAATTAACCTTTGAGTCGAAAAAAATGTTTTGAAGAATAAAAATTTTTGAGGGGAAAAATAAATTTTGACGAGAAATTCGTATTTTTGTAGCAGCTGCTAAGAAATCATTCTAAATAAAAAAAAATCAATTTCTTATAAAACTATAAAAGTCTCATCACAATTTCTATTCAAATATGTCGACAATATAGTGGACATATTTTAAGCAAAAACCAGGCACATAAATGTCTGCCTAATGACATATGATAGAGGGAAAGGGATTCTTTAAATGTAGGGGCTATAATAATGCGTATAAAAAGCTACTCATAAGTTGCATAATTTTGCACCAGTTGCTATTTCATATCAAAATCATTCTAAAATGTTATAAAAAGTTACACTTTAGAACGATTTATTTAATTTTAAACTTCATAATTTTTCTCATAACTCTTGAGCTAATATATCGATTATGCTCATTTTTAATTCAAAACTGCTCAGGAAAGCAGCAGACTCATTGTGGCTGTAATCGTTGGAGAAATAAATTTTTTGTTTTTTTCTATTGATAAAATAGAATGCGAGTTTCCGTCCCAAATGATCCAAAAACAATGCGACTACTGAGTAAAAAAAAGAAAACTACGACTGATTCTAAAAACTAACGAAGGGAATTTTGTAACTTAATTTAAAACTAAACGGTTCAAAAGGGAAAAAGATCATTAAGAATTTTCTAAAAATAATAATATCCAGAAATAGTAAATTTGCGATGAATATTCTAACATTGCCATAGAAACACTCAATAAAAAATGATTTTTAAAAGTAAGAGGAATAACTATTATAACAGAAATTTCTATGTGAATATTGCTCCAGTTTTTTTATTAAAACTTTTGCGGGTTATTAAGTTTTTTTTTTAAATAAAAAATATTTTCTATGAAAAAATAATGTTTTTAAATATTTATGCTAAAGATAATAAATTCCCTTGGTTATTTAAAGGTTTATATAATTTTTATACAAAATATATCATTCAAATATAACAAAAACGATACGATAAAATGCCTAGGGTATTAAAGGGTTTAAAACACATTAAGTAACTTATAAAGAAGACACGTTTTGGCAAGGTTGGTGTTTAAATTTAAATCAATATAAAAATTGAGTAACAATTTAAATATCCTCTTATAACGGATTAAGCCTACACAAATGTTATTCCTCTCTATCTCTCTCTATCTTTCTCTCTCTCCCCCCAACCCAGCTATAACTGAACATACTTCTTCCCAAAAACCATCAGTCTTAAATGACTAATAAAATATTATAATAAAAATTTGATTTTTATTCTCTTTTCTCTTTTCAAAAAAAAAAAAAAAAATAAAACCAAACAAACAAACAAATAATGCTGCAGAATATTAAACAAAAATTAATCTTAAACATATAAATTTGAAAAATATGTGTCTTTATTATGTATGTGTATGTATGTATTCGTGTCTTATTCGTAAAGCTACCAACGAACTTATGGGTCACCTACAAATATTTTATATAATAGGGGTTTATTTATCAATTAATAAAAAAATGAAATAATGTTTTATTTTTAGTAACAAGCTAAATAAAGAAAGAGAAAATGTTTAAAAAAAATAAAATAAAAAAATTGTTTAACTTATGCAAGATCAGGAAAATGTTCAAAACTAATAATGTTGATTCGAATTTGAAGCGAAATATAATTTTTAAATACTTTTTTTGAATACGTCTACTTTTAATAAATTTGCTTTGACTTTAAAAATGTATTTAAATCCCCTTTCCATTAAATTTGGTAAAAAATATAAAATTTGTAAAGAATTTAATTAACAAAATGTTAATTCCCATTTATTTATTTTTTTATTGTTTTTTTTTCATTTTTTAATCAATTTTGGGCATCTTCATTTTTCGTGCATTTTCTTTCAGCCACATTTTATGCTTACTTTGTTCTTAATTTAATATCAAATTTTTTTCTTATGCTTTTTATTGCCTGTTGAAATCCTAAAATATTTCAATATAAAACTGTATATGCCTTACTTGATCACAAATATGCTTTTTATGCCTTAATGCGGTAATAATGGTAAATGTTTTAATATCTTAATGCAACTGCTGCTGCTTGAGTAAAAGTTTTACTAATTCTTTGCTAAAATTGTAAGTTTTTATAATGATATAAAATGTACGTGTGGCCGTGGGAAGGTTTTCAATTAAAAATGTGTTTTTTTTTTTTTTTTTTGAAAATTCTAGTTCCAGCAAACTACGATGCAGAGAGGGCCTGGAATGATCATTTGAAGCGTATGCAAGAAATTGAACGCAGGTAATTTGAATTTAAAATTAAATATTTTTTAATTTTATGTGTTAAAATCTATGAGAGCAATCGTAATCAAAAAATGGTTAATTTTTGATTTTAAACTAGACTTAGCACTTCATAGCAATAAGTTAACCTTTAATTATGGAGGTGAAATTTTGGAACGTAGTGACGTGGGTAAATTTTAACCCTTTTAATTTAACTAAAATATATTAATAAAAGATATTTCTTCATTATTATTTATTTTTTAAAAGTAAGCTACTACATTTTTAAATTAAGTAATAAAAAATTGATTTTTTTTATTAATTTCAATTATATAGGCATTTATTTCACAAAAATTTTGTTTGTACAAAAAAAAAAAAGGAAAACATTACGTGAGGGTAAAATTTACCAACACATCCACAGTTAAAGGTTAAAACGAAAAACATAGTTTGTTTTTTTAATGATTTATTTTGGCACATTCAGTCTCACTGCATTAAAATCTAAAATCTTATTGAATATATACTTAGCACATTTGCAATTTGCGATATATATATCTACACATATAATATGGAAACATGGCAACCCTGGATATTCTTCAAATATAGCTCTTTAGTCACAGAAAGAATATTAATATTAAAATCTAAATTTTTTTTTGAAATGAAGACGTAGCATATTTGTACTGTAAGCTAACGATACACCTGTAAACATCTTATAATATTGTTTTCAAGCCACAGAGATAAAATATTGTTATATTTTTCTCTACTCTGCAAAGTCACAAACCACATTTTTATTAAATGTGGACTTGCTCTCTAACGATATAAATATTGTGAAAAATGGCAATCCCGCTAAAAAAGCTATAATATTGTCAAAATCTGCTAAACAATATTAAAAATTAATTTTTTTTAATGTGGACTTAGCATATTGGCACTCTAAGCTAACGAGATAGATGTATATTGTGAAAAATTCGCAACCCCTTGAAGATATTTTAATATTGCTATCAAGTCATAGGGAGAAATTATTGTCATACAATTCTTTGCAATATTAAAATCTACATTATTATTATATAAGGACTTAAAATATTTGCTCTTTAACGATATACGTATATATATTGTGAAAAATGGCAACCCTAAATAGGTCTTTAAATATTGTCATACTCTGCATAGCAATATTAAAATCTACATACATTTTTATTTTGGACTTAGCATATTGGCACTCGAACTTAACGAGATATATATTGTGATAAATTGACAACCCTGTAACGATATTATAAAATTACTCTCAAATAACAGGGAGGAGAAACTCTATCACACCTTTCTCTGCTTTGCAAAATTGAAACCTTTACTTAAACCTGCATTTTGATTAAATATGGAGTTAGCTTATTTATGCTCTAACCATATGGATATATCCAAAAATGGAAACCTTGTAAAGATTTTATATTGTCATACTCTTCTCAGTTTAAGCAAGATTCGCACCCTGATATTTTATTAAGAACCAATATTTGGCGAAATGTGAAAACTTTTGAGGGGTTTGGGAGTTTTCTTTAATTTTTAGGAAAAAGATGAAAAAGATATTGCAAAATATTAAATTTGATATACGTTTATTTGAAACTCTTCAGGGTTGCTCAATATTAGGAATTAAAAAAAAATCAATTTGGAAAAAAAAATTTTTTTGCGTCTTTTTCAGGGTTACCCTATATCAAGAATTTTAAAAATTTTGACCTATAAAAAAATTAAAAAAAAATAAATAAAAATAAAGAAAATTTCTGAAAAAACAAAAAAAAATTTTTTTTTCTGAATAATTTTTATTTCTGTGAATCAAAAAATTTTTTGCTTAAAAAAATAATTTTCTCAGAAATTTTTTTTAAAATAATTTTCTCAGAAAAGTTTTTTTTTCAAAATAAAAAATGTCGGAATAAAAATTTTTAAAATTAAATAGTAAAAAATTTTTTTTTTTAAATTCAAAAATCTTCAAAAAAAAGAAAAAAAATCGAAAATTACCAAATTTATAAATTAATTTCAAAAAATTTTTAAAAATGGAAATTATTTTTAAATGACGTTTAGTTTTACTAATGCCGTTTTGTTTTCTGACAAAAAATGTCGCCCTTTTTTTGCCCTTTTTTCGAAAAGTGTTTTTTTATATATTCTGAATTAAGAGTAACCTTATCTTATACATCAATCGAAAGGTATCAAAGTCGAGCTCGTAAATCACAAAAAATTCCAGCCATTGCCTTCTTTCAGGTCATAGTGTGAGAATATTTCCCCATTGTTCCCCTTTTTTGAATATTTTCACCCTATGACTTCCAAGAGGATAAAAATCAAAATTTTTTTGCATTTATGAAAACAGCATTTTGAGATCTTTCGATTGATATATAATATAAGGTTGCTCTTAATTCAGAATATTTAAAAAAATACACTTTTCCAAAAAAGGGCAAAAAAATGGCGACATTTTTTGTCAGAAAAGAAAACGGCATAAGTTTCTGTTTTTTTTATAATGAGCTGTGCTTAACTCATAAAATTCTCGTTATTTTTTTTCTCTCATTAGATACCCATCTCGTTATGGTTTGTATCTTAAGGACAAGCCCTTGACTCCCAACTCTTTGGTGCCTTTGGAATATGAGCCCGAAGATAAAGTGCTCCAAGAAATCAACAGGGGTAAGAATATGGATTTTTAAACAAAATTAAAAATCTAAAAAAACAAGAAAATATATATAAAAACTTATATAACAAACCAACAACAACAACTACAACTACAAGTATATTGAAAATATTTTTATAAACCAAAGAAAACAAACAAAACAAAAAAAGAAACGAAATTAAGATCGAAATATGAAACATTTTGCACAGCTAAAATCAACAACGATCATTACTACAAAAATAGCTTTATCCACATTTTTTTTGTTTTCAAATTTATACAAAAAAAAAACAAAAGAATTTTTTTCAAATTCACTCATAATTCACTCAATAAAAATACCAAATGACACCAAAATGAAATACAAAAGAAAAAAATTAAAGAATTTTTTTTTCTTCAAAAAAAAAAAAACTTAAATTAATTTTTGAAAATCATTTTTTTGATTTTACGAACACCAGGGGCTTAAAATTATTTTAAGTTTTTTTTTGCAAGAATTTTTCTAAAAAAAAAAATTATTTATTTTCAAGAAAAATTTCTCAAAAAAAAAAATTCTCTACATTTTTTCTTTTTATTTTTTCTTCTTCTTTCTTTCTCTAATTACAGTTTTGAAAGTTTGAGTTGGCTTTTTTGAAAAACCAAAAAACCAAAAAAAAAAGAAAAACAATTACAAGCTTTAGTGTATGATCTAAACAAATTCTTTTGTTTATAGCCCACGTTTTCTTGTTTTTTTTAGACAATAGTTGATTTACAAACAACAAAAAAAATGTCTTTAAATTCTAAAAAAAATATAAAATAAATTAAGTTCATTTTTTAAAACTAGTTTAAATTTAAACATATGTACTCTGTATATTTAATTACTACAAAATATTTAATAAAAAACCAAAACTAAAAAAAAACACATAAAATTATTAAAAAATAAACCAATTCGTTAAATGTTTCATTATTGAAAAAACAAGAATTTTAAAAATTCTATAACTTTTTTTTAGCCTAAATATCATTTTTAAAAAAATACATCAATAATATTTCGAAAAACAATAAAGAATTAAAAACAAACAAAGCATATCATGACAAATAAAAATTATTAATTAAAGTTTTTAAACTAAAAAAAAAAAAATAATTCAGGAAACAGTTTTTGATTAGTCTGCTCATTAAGCTCTTTAAAAAAAAGGTTTGCTAATAAGGAAGGTATGCCAAGTAATAGTTAATTACGTATACTGATGCAAGTTTAACCTCTTCTTAAAACAGGTTAAGATTCGTTACTATAACTCGTTTTTTTTGTCAATTTAATAGCTGAATCGTGGAAAATACTGTACAATTAAATGTTTGGCTCTTTTTATCGCTGATTGCTATAGAGAGGACAAAAGTATCGCAAAGCTCTATTTTATTTGCTAAAATGTAATTACACCTCAAAAAAATGCCTTATTAATATTTCAAATGTCTCTTTGAGTCCCTATTTTTGCTTTTTGAATTTTATACCAACCTGCTAAACAAATTTAATCTTTTCGGGCTTTCTTGTCGCGGTAGAGCCTCTAACAAAATTAAAAAACGAAAATATAGTGGAAAAAATGTAATAAAAAACTTTTAGAATTGTTCTAAAAGAGTCATTGCAATTTCAAAGTTCTGTCACTGCAATTTCTAAGTTCGGCTTATATTGTGCCAGCCCTAACACCTTTACAATATTAGTCCTTTAAAGTGTAATTGTGCAAAATTTTTTTAGGAAATAAATCTTTAATCGTGGTGAAATATTCGAATTTCACTGTAAAGTGATTTTGAAAGTCAAATTTATTTTACTTTAAAAAATATATCTGAGATTCTAATTACTTTTTCTAAAAAAAAATCATTTGAATCCTTTTATTCCAAAAAGCTTCTCGCAAATTTTTTGACAAAAATGATTTTATCCTATTGAAGTCCAGATTATAAGAACTTTTTAAGATTATGAGGGATTTATATTGTTCTTATTCCTGAGGTCTTACTTTTTTAGACTTCTTTAGTAAATCTTTAAAAACTCCATTATGGCATCGTTAGACTTCAAAATTATCTTAAAATATTTGATTTAAAAGACCTCGAGCTCGACTTTCCAATTATTGAATTAGTTTTTAATAAAACTATAACTTTATGCGTAATTTTCACTGAATACATGTGTAATTTTCAATATCTTGCAATGGCAACACTGCAACAGATATTCACACTTAGTCGGGGGTCACACAAGGCAATTTTTATTGCGCAACTTTTTGGCAATTCTCTTTTGAAATTGCTTTTATGTCCACACACGACAATTTCTTCGGCAATTTTACTGTTTTGTTTTTTTATTTTCTTATAATTTGACATTTGTGCTCTAGTCGTAAAGAACAATAATAAAATTAAATACATACATACATAAATTAATTTAATTGGTTTTGTTGAAAAACGAATTCAAAAGAAAAAATTAAGTCCCGATTCCATTGAAAGGCCATTTTAATAAAGTAAACAATAATTACGAATTATTCACACCAAGAAGCGAAACACCGAATGAAAAGAAATGTCAAATATTCAACAAAAAAAAAAAAAAGCGAATGAGAGAATTGCTGGAAATAGCCGAGAACCGGCAATTATTTTTCCCTTTTTATTCCCCTCACCGCAAACATCTACAAACTCAAGAATTGCGCAACAAAAGTTGCCTTGTGTGAACTCGGACTTAACACACTTACTGTTTTTTTTTTTTTAAATTTAGTAGGAGAAAACGATTTATAACGGATAACTATTGCTTAGGTTGTTAGTTTATCAATTTGAGAGAGAGAGAGTGAGAGTGTGTTGTGAGAGTTTGAGTTTGCGAGGAAAATACTTTGAACTGGATTTTGGGTGGTTTTAGTAATTTACATAAAAACCTTTTTATAAACAAAAAAACTTTTTGAGAGTTTCTAAAAGAAGTATTAAGTAAGAGAGTAAATATTAGAGAATATCAAATATTTATATGAGAGTTTGTAATAGACAATTCAAGTTATATGAAAGATTTTTAAAAAGCTGAATGAGCTTATTTGTTAGACTTTCGAGAGATATAACCAAAACTTTCTTTTTTAATTATTCAATTATATTGGATTCCATTTTTTTTATCTCTTAAAAACTTTAACTAAAAATTTTTAATACATATTTTATTAAAAAAAATAATAAACAAAAATAATAATTATAAAACAAAAACATTCTTATCATTTACTTACTACATTTTAAGCTTAAGTTTTTATTCTAATAACTTAACAGCTGTACAGATCAATAAAAAAAATATAAATAGGTAACAGTAATTTGAAAAATTATTAAAATTATTTAACACATCTATTTGAAATAATATAAATTGCTTAGAATATCGCTGCTAAATGCTCTAGAAAAATTATGTCCGGCCAAGAGAAAGTTTGCATAAGTTGCTTAATTGTTTATTAGTTAATTAAATTTATTACAATTTTGCCAAAACTTAAAAATATCTTATAGCGAATTTTCAGATTAAAAGCAACTCAATAATAGATTTGGATTTGAAAAATGCAAACTTAATTATTTTATTTGCAAAATATTTTTTTTTCTGAATTCAAATTTTTTTTTTGATTTAAAATTTTTCATAATAATTTAATTTTTTTCTAATTTAAAAGTTAATAAAATAATTTTTTTTGTAATTTTAAAATATATTTCAAATTACTGTTAATAACTTTAAAACAAAATAAAAATCATAAAACTTTGTACAAACAAATTAATAAAATAATAAATCTTAATCAAATCAACATAAAACAAAATCATCATCGAAAGGCCAGCTCTCATCATCTATGGATTCTTTTAAAAATACTAATTAATTACTCTATATTTCCCCTCTAAAACCGTCCACCTTTTTTTAACTTAAGTAAAAGAAAGAACACAAAAAACTTCAATAAAAATCATTTTTTATTAATAAAAACTTAAAAAAACGTTGTTTTGTTTCATTTTATCACAAACCTAAGAAGATACTCTATTTGAATTTTGAAAGGTTTATTAATAAATACATATGTATATATATATATAATATTTTTTTAACT
The DNA here is from genome assembly GCA_963682025.1 of Cordilura impudica. Lineage (NCBI taxonomy): Eukaryota > Metazoa > Arthropoda > Insecta > Diptera > Scathophagidae > Cordilura > Cordilura impudica. The sequence goes on from OY821517.1 coordinate 348,317,931, forward strand.
TATAAAACTAACCCATTATTAATTTAATTTATGTTTATTTATTTATTTAATATATTAAAATCCAATTTCATAATTTTTTTTTGTGATAAGACTATTGTAAGAAAATTTTTGGTTATTCCAATTTTTTTTATTATTATTTTGTCAAAAAAAATTTTGCGAAACTGGAGATTAATATTTTATCATGTACATTATTATTTATTAACTATTATTACTTTTTTTTTTGTTTCTAACCCATTTTTTTTAAATATCTTATCTCACCTTGTGCGTGTTGCGTGTGTCAATTTGTATATTTGTTAATATTTACTGCCACATTAATTTGTATATTTTTTTCAGTTTGTATGTTTTCTGTCAATTTATCTAATACTTTCTTACAAAACAAAAACGCTCTTTCATTTCAATTAAACCAAAAACAAAAAACTCATTACATAAAATGAAATATTTAACGAAAACTTTCCATTAAAAATATGTCTTTTTTAAATGTGTTCCTTGTAATTGTTATTTTTATTTGTAAAAGTTTCTTTTATGTAAATCAATTAATTGTGCTAAAACTTTTGTATTTTTTTTCCAAAAAATATGGCAGTAAAACTTTAATTGTTTTTATCTCTATAAAAAAAAATTCCATCCTCCATAGAAAAGTGATTTCAAAGTATGGCACTGTTACCCTGTGTAAATCATTATTTCATTAAATTTGAATTCCATTGGGATAATGGAATAGAAGTAAGTTGGGAAACTGTAACATTTAAAGGAAAACAAAAGTTTTGAAATTAGATTGACAAATGCTTATAATACGAGTAATCGATATGATTTTTAAATTTCACTTCAAGTCTTTGAAGAATAACTATTTTTTTATTTAAATATTTCAATTCTATAAACTTCAATATATTAAAAACTTTTTCGAATATGAAATTTTTTAGATGCAGGAATGTAAAAATATTTTTTTAATTTCCAGGCTTTTCGTTTTATTTAAAAAATTAAAAAAAAAAATAATTTTTTATTTATTTATTTTGTTTTTTTGTTTAAATTATTATTTTTAATTTAGTCTGAAATTGATAGACAAATCTTTATCAATCCTTTCGATATTATATGGTTTTGAATTTTTTGGAATTTTCTGATATTATTTTAAATTTTGAAATTAAATTTCAAACTTAAAATTACAATAAAAAATATTAAAATTAGATTAATAATTTAAAAAAAATTAAATAAAAAATTACATAGAGAACATAATAATAATGCTTATAAAAACATAAAATCCAAGTTATAATTAAAAAAAATTTATTGAATTTAAATATCTTTAAAAACTTGAAAATTTTAAATATTTTCCAAATATCGTTAAATTTATAAATTTGAATTTAATAAATTCAAATTTAAATATTTTTATAAATTTTATTATGTATAAAAAATTTATAAATTATGAAAATTTAAATTTGAAAATTAATTAGATTTTGGTACTATATTAAATTTAATAATTAATTAAATTAATATATTTTTTGTAATACGAAAGTATGAATAATTTAAAAATTTAATTTAATTTAATTTATTTTTAATTTAAAAACTTTAATGAATTTAATAATTATTATCAAATTTTAAAATTTTATTATATTCAAATGTGTTTATTAAATTCAAAAATGTTTATTAATTTAAAATTTTTAATATATCTAAAAATTATATTAAATTTAAAACTATTATTAAATTAAAAATTTTTTTAATTGAAATTTTTTTGAAGTAATTTTTTTTTAAACTAACTTTTTTACTTACATTTTTTTTTATATTTGAAATTGTTAGTAAATATTACTTTTTTATTAAACATACATTTTTGCTACATTTAAAAATATTATCAAATTCAAAATTTTTAAAAATTTATGTTTTTAAATTCGAAAATTTTATTAAATTTAAAAATTTTTGTATGAAATTTAAAAATTTTATGAAATTTTAAAATTTTATGATATATAAAATTTTATGAAATTTAAAGTTAAATTCTTCTTAAATTTAAATTTTATGAAAAATTTAAAAATTTTGTTACATATAATTTTTTTATTAAATATAAAAATTTTATATATAAAAATATAAAGATTTTATTATATGTACTATTTTTTTTGAAATTTAAATTATTTATTAAATTTAAAAAAATTGGTAAATTTTAGATTTTTATTAATTATTTATTTTTAATTAAGTAAAATATTGCTAAATTTTAAAATTTTATTAAATTGAATGATATGAAAATCGTATTAAATTTTATCATTTTATTAAAATTTTTAAAAATTTAAAAATTCAATTTCATTAAAATTTTTTCATCAAAATTTTAAATTTATTAAAATCTGGTCATTAAATTTTATTAAATTTAAAAGTTTAATAAAAGAATTTAAGTTTATTTTTTTTTAACTTAAAAATTTTTGTAAGATTAAAAATTTTTTTTAATTTAAAAATTTTATTAAATTTGAAAATTTTATTAATGTTATGAAAACCTTTCAGTGTTTAATATTTTTAAAAATTTCATAAAATACAAAAATTTAACTAATTCCAAAAATTTGTTTAAATTTAATAAATTTTAAATATTATTAAATTTAAAGACAATAATAACTTTAAAAATTTGATTAAATTGAATAATTGAATGATGCATTTATTTTTTTTTTTTTTTATTTGTGCTAAATTTAAAAAATTGTTGAATATAAAATTTTGATAAATTTAAAAATTTTTAAATTTAAAATTCTATACAATTTTAAAATATTGAACAAAAATTTTTTAATAAATGTAGTTTCTTTAAAATGTAGATATTTTATTAAATAAAAAAATTATATTAATATTAAAAATTTTTTAATTCATTTAAAAATTTTATTTAGTATAAAAATTTTATTCGAAATTTTAAATTTTATGAAAATATTTTATTTTATTTAAAAATTTTATTAAATTTGACAATATTATTAAATTCAAAAATATTGATAAATTTGAAATTTTATTAAATTGAATAATTGAATGATACATAAATTTAATTATAATATTTTAATTATACTAAATTTAATAAAAAATCATTAAATGTAAAAATTTGTTAAATTTAAAATTTAATATAAATTAAAATTTAAATATTTAAAAAAAATAAACATTTTATTAAATTTAAAAATTTTATTTATATTAAAAAAATTAATTTCTATTTATTTAAAAAATGTATGAAAAATAAGAAATTAATTTAAATTTTAATGAAAGTAATTTTTTCTTAATTTAAAATTTTTATTATATTTTTTAAAATATTATTAAATTAAAACATATTGACCCCTTAAAAAATTTTATTAAATGGTAGAATTGAATAATTTATAAATTTAATTAAGTTTTTTATATTATACAAAATTTAAAAATTCGGTAATTATTAAAATTTTGATAAAATAATATTAAATTTCAAATTTCCTTCAAATTTTTAAATATTATTAACTAAAAATTTTTAATTAATTACATTATTTAATATATACAAATTTTATTAAATTTAAAAATTTTGGTAATTTAAAAAATTTTTTAATTCTTTTAATTTAAAAATTTTATGATATATAAAATTTAATTTAAAATTTAAAATTTTATGAAAGTATTTTTTTTTTAATTTAAAAATTTTATTAAATTTTAAAATATTAAATTTAAAAATATTGCTAAATTTAAAATATTATTAAATTGAATGAATTGAATAATTTATAAATTTAATTAAGTTTTTTTTTATATTTTAATAAATTAAAAAATTCGTAAATTATGAAAATTTTGTCAAATTTAAAAATTTTTAAAATTTAAAATTTCTATAAAATTTTTAAATAATATTGAACTAAAATTTTTTAATAAATCAATTTTTTTGAAATATAATTTTTTTATTAAATTTTAAAATTTTTTTTAATATTAAAAAATTTTGAATTTCTATTAATCTAAAAATTTTATGAAATTTAAAAATTAAAATTAAAATTTAATGAAAGCAATTTTTTTTAATTTAAAAATTTCATTAAATTTGAAAATATTATTAAATTTAAAATATTGAAAAATTTAAAATATTATTAAATTGAATGAATTGAATAATTTATAAATTTAATTCAGTTTTTTTTTAAATTTTACTAAATTTAAAAATTCGTTAATTATTAAAATTTTGATAAATTTTAAAATTTTTTAAATTTAAAATTTCTATAAAATTTTTAAATATTATTGACCTAAAATTTTTTAATAAATCAATGTTTTTTAAAATACAAATTTTGTATTAAATTTAAAAATGTTTTAATATTAAAAAATTTTGAATTTCTATTTATCTAAAAATTTTATGAAATTTAAAAATTAAAATTAAAATTTAATGAAAGCAATTTTTTTTTAATTTAAAAATTTCATTAAATTTGAAAATATTATTAAATTTAAAATATTGAAAAATTTAAAATATTATTAAATTGAATGAATTGAATAATTTATAAATTTAATTCAGTTTTTTTTTTAATTTTACTAAATTAAAAAATTCGTAAATTATGAAAATTTTGATAAATTTAAAAATTTTTAAAATTTAAAACTTCTATAAAATTTTTAAATAATATTGAACTAAAATTTTTTAATAAATCAATTTTTTTTTTAAATATAAATTTTTTATTAAATTTAAAAATCTTTTTAATATTAAAAAATTTTGAATTTCTATTTATCTAAAAATTTTATGAAATTGAAAAATTAAAATTAAAATTTAATGAAAGCAATTTTTTTTTAATTTAAAAATTTCATTAAATTTGAAAATATTATTAAATTTAAAATATTGAAAAATTTAAAATATTATTAAATTGAATCAATTGAATAATTTATAAATTTAATTCAGTTTTTTTTTAAATTTTACTAAATTTAAAAATTCGTTAATTATTAAAATTTTGATAAATTTTAAAATTTTTTAAATTTAAAATTTCTATAAAATTTTTAAATATTATTGACCTAAAATTTTTTAATAAATCAATATTTTTTAAAATACAAATTTTTTATTAAATTTAAAAATGTTTTAATATTAAAAAATTTTGAATTTCTATTAATCTAAACATTTTATGAAATTTAAAAATAAATTTAAAATTTAATGAAAGCAATTTTTTTTTATTTAAAAATTTCATTAAATTTGAAAATATTATTAAATTTAAAAATATTGATAAATTTAAAATTTTTTTAAATTGAATGAATTGAATAATTTATAAATTTAATGAAGTTATTTTATATTTTAATAAATATAAAAATTCGTAAATTATGAAAATTTTGATAAATTTAAAAATTTTTTAAATTTAAAATTTCTATAAAATTTTTAAATATTATTGAACTAAAATTTTTTAATAAATCAATTTTTTTAAATATAAATTTTTTAAATTTAAAAATTTTATTAATATTAAAAAATTTTTAATTTCTATTAATCTAAAAATTTTATGAAATTTAAATATTTAATTTAAAATTTAATGAAAAAAAATTTTCAATTTTTTTAAATTGAATGAATTGAATAATTTATAAATTTAATTAAGTTTTTTTTTATTTTACAAATTTAAAAATTCGTTAATTTTGAAAATTTTGATAAATTTAAAAATTTATTAAATTTAAAATTTCTATAAAATTTTTATCAAACAGGATTTTTAATAAATCTAATTTCTTTAAAATATAAATGTTTTATTACATTAAAATTTATATTAATATTACAAAATTTTTAATTGTTATTAATTTAAAAAATTTATGAAAGATAAGAATTTAATTTAAAGTTTAATGAAAGAAATTTCTTACTAATTTAAAAATTTTATTAAATTTGAAAATATTATTAAATTAAAACATATTGATAAATTAAAAAATTTTATTAAATAGAAGATTTGAATAATTTTTAAATTTAATTCAGTTTTTTTATATTAAATTTAAATTTAAATATAAAAATTCGTTAATGAAAATTTTGATAAATTTAAAAATATTTTTATTTAAATATATAAAATTTTTAAATATGAAACTAAAATTTTTTAATAAATTGAATTTTTTTAAAATATAAATATTTCATTAAATTAAAATTTTTGTTATTATTAAAAATTTTTTAATTTCCATTAATGTGAAAAATTTATGAAATTTAAAAATTTAATAACACTTTATGCAAGGAATTTGTTTTTATTTTAAAATTTTATTGAATTTGAAATTATTATAAAATTTAAAAATGTTGATAAATTTAAAAATTTTATTAAATTAAATAATTGAATGATACATAAATTTACTTAATTTTTTTTTAAATTATACTAAATTTACAAATTCGTTAAATATAAAAATTTTAATATATTTAAGAATTTATTAAATTTAAAATATCTATAAAATTTTAAATATTATTAAACAAAAAATTTTTTGTAAATATTGATAAATTTAAAAATTCTTTTACATTAAAAAATTTAAAAATAAGATATTTATTTAATTTGAGAAAAAATTTGAATTTTTTTTTTAAATAATATTAAATATAAAAGTTCTACTAAATTTTATATTTTGATTAAAATTTTATTAAATTTTAAATTTATTATTAAATTTTAATAATTATTATTTTAAAATTTATTTTTAAATTTTCATAGTTATTATTAAAGTTCCAATAATTTTTTTAATTTATTACAAAATTTTATTAAATTTAAAAATTCAGTAAAAATATTTTAGTTAAATATTTTTTCAAATTTAAAATTGTTTTACAAATGTGTATGTACTCGCATGTATTAGTGCACATTATATGCTACAATATACGTTTTGTTTCAGTATTGACTTTGCTTTTGCTAAACTCACATTTAGTGTTTAAATTTTTAACAAATTTTAAATTTGAATTTTGTAAAATTAAGAAAAAAAATTTTAAGCTAATAAATTCAAATGAATATTAATAAAATTGAAATTCAACATTTCTAATTAATTAAAAAATATAAATTCTTTAAAAAGATAAAAAATTATTAAAAAAAATTTGAATTTATGAACTTTACATTTTAAACGTAAAATTTAATTTTACAATGGTTCTAAAAATATGGAAATTCTTAAAATTAAAAAATTATTTAAATTTTTAAACATGGATTTGAATTTTAATTTTAATTTTAAATATAAAATTTAACTATAAAATTTAAGTATACAATTTTTACATTAACAGTAGTTTGTAGTTCAATCGATTTGTTTTCAATACAGTTTATTTCAAATGAATATTCAATTGTTTGCCGAAGAGTTATTCAAAACAAATTTCTATACTTAAAGTGTTTTTTCCAAAGTCATTTATTTATTTCAGTTACTTAAAAAATTGCAGATATAACTCTTGAAACTTCCTGACTATTTTAAGTCGTCAATTGACTATTATCTATTTTAAGTTTAATGACCAGAAACTAGAAATCCAAAAATTTAATTATAAAAAACTCTAGTGAATAATTTCAATTTGGGAAAGATGATAGTTATTTTATATAAATGACAATAATATTGAAAAATATTTTTTTTGCTTTTAAATTAAAGATACACAATACATAGTTTCGTTAATTTTATCTTTCTAAATATGAGTTGCTTAATTCAAGCACTATTTTAAAATGAGTTAGCTTATGTTTTTTTGATTGAATTATAATGCTTTTTTTTTCAAAGTTGTATCACAATCCTCCGAAATATTTTAGTAGGCTAATTTCAACAGATTATTACAAAAAGTACTATAATTTCCCATAACTTCTTCTTCAGAAATCAATTTATTTTTATCAGCATTTTGTTTAACAAAACCCATTTTAATATCTCATGCGTTAAATGTCAACGATACAGATTTAAATGTGTGTGTGTTGCCGTAACAATTTGTTGCCATGGATTCACTTTTACTTCTGGTTGGAATTTTATTTTATATGCTTGTAAAGTTTTTTTTTTAAATCATGTGTTTAATGTACAAAATCACAGAGATGATTATGCTTTTAAATTATTTTTTTTTATTGATTTTTATTTAAATTTTCCTTTTTTTTTTGTAAATTCACTAAAAAGTTTCTTGCCATATATTTCAAATTTGTATTTAAAGGTTGAAGTTGTTGGTAAGTACTAAAAGCTAAGTATATTTTTTTTTTTAATAAATGACTTTTAATAAGAACAAAATACTAAATCGACTTTAGAAACAACTGAATTATACCAACCTTTTCGTCTTCTCTTCACTTCACTTTAACCATGAATTGGAATAAACTGAAAAGACAATAAAAGATTTTATTTAGTATAAATGTTATTGTTTATAATGATGGTCATTTAAAAGAAAACTTTATTTCTGAGAATATTTTCTTCATAGAGAATAACAAATATTATTTTGCCTTAAGCAATTCCAAGTGATTTAAAGGCATTTATTACATATAAAGTATGGCAATTCTGGATTTATCAAAGCAAACCTGCTTTTTTTAATGCTTGACTTTTTTAGGGTAGACTTTTTATCTAAACCAGTGATGTATTCCATCACTTCAGTCTGCATGTATTTTAATTTGTTTAGTTTCAGAGCCGCCTCTAGCAGTGAATTCATAAAAGGTTCTATCAATATAAGTAGTCCCTACTAATCTGTATGAGCATATGAGCGTATGAGCAATATTATGAAAGTCATAACAAATATAAATCATACGTTAAGATGGTAGGTGTCCGAATTTCATGAAATTTTAAACATACAACTCAAACAATGTGCAAATATTAGACAGCTTTCACCATTTAAGTTTGTCTGCCATTGTTGTGTTGTGTTTTGGTGTTAATTTTTTTGTCATGTTCATTTTATTGTGGACAAATATTTTTTTTGCCATTTTCTGCCACTATCCATTAAAAATAGAGCATCCAAAGTATTGAAATATATGTTATTCTTGGATATGAAAATCCCGATTAGAACCAATGAATTTAAGATAGACTTTTCATAGATCTTGAGAAATATATTTAAAAATTTTAAAAATTTTGTTAAAGTTGAAAATTGGATTAACTTCAAAATATTATTAAATTTAAAAATTTTGATAAATAATGTTTTATTATATTTGAATTTCATGCTATAATAATTTATGCATTGTAAGTTTCGCAAAATAAGTTATTAAAATTAATATACAACTTGTCATTGTTCTTCTCTATAGAGCGCCTTCAGGCGCTCGCAGATGTATAACTATTTAAAGTTAAGATTGAAAGACTTAATCAAAATTTTAATATCAGTTACCTAAACTCTGATTATACTCATAGTAATAAATTGGCATAATTGTAGTTAGTAGGATAAGTCGTTTTTATATAAATACAAATCAAATAGGTTTTGGTACTTTTTCCTTCATAATTCTTTTAATATGTAGATATGAGTATGTTTAACATTTTTTAAAATACTATTTAATTATTAAATGAAAAAGGGGAATCTTTAACTCTTTATAATTTAAATTATACTTACATTCATATGTAAAAAGACTAACCCATAAAAACCAAGTTTCTATATACTCCCTTTCTTGTAAATTAAGTTTACCATCATGTAATTAAATAATTGATTGACTAAAAATGAAACATGGTTGCCAACATAAAAAAACCATTAAAATTTCGAAAAAACCACAATTATACTATAATTAATTTTTGTAAACGAATTTTAATCATCGTCACGAGTCTGCCTGCAAAGTTTCAGCTCGATTTGATAACGGGAAAAGGGTTAAAAATCGATCCAAAGTTCTTTCGGCAGACAAACAGACAGTACGAGTTAAAAGAAAGGGAGGGTTTATAAAGATGTAAATAAAATTGAATTGAATTGGATTATTTGAAAATTTTCAAACATTTCAAAATTTTATTACATATAAAAATAGTAGATATATATTTTTTTATAAAATTTGAGATTTTCTTACATTTAAATATATTATTAAATTTAAAAAATTTATTAGCATTAAAAATTTTATTAAATTTTAAAATATTATGAAAATTTTCATAAATTAAAAAATTGTATTGAATTTGGAAATAATATTTTATATAGAAACTTTATTAAATTAAAAATTTTAGTGTATTTAAAAATACCAAATTAAAGTTTTTTTATTTAAATTTAAAAAGATTACATTTTATTACATTTAGGAATATTATTAAATTGAAAATTTTGTATTAAATTCAAAGTTTTATTACATTTAAGAATATTTTTATTTTAAAAATTTTTATTAAATTTAAATATATTTATTAATTTAAAAATATTTTTAAACATAAAATTTTTATTAACTGTACAATTTTTTCTAGATTTAAAAATTTTTACACTTAAAAATATTATATACATATGAAAATTTTCTTAAATAAGAAATTTTATTACTTTTAAAAATATGTCCATATGTATGAAAAATTTTATAAAATTTTATTTTATTACGCTTAAAAATATTTATATACAAAAAATGTGTATTAATTTTTTTTATTTAGAAATTTTTATTAATATTTTTTAATTTAAAAATTTTATTATATATGAAAATATGGAGATCATTAAAAATATTTTTAAATATATAATTTTAATTTACTGTAAATTTTTGTTTAATTTAAAAATTTTATTACATTTAAAAATATTAAAAAATTTGAATAGATTTTAAATTTTATTACATTTGAAAAAAATTTTATATTAAAAATTTTCATTATTTTCTTTTAATTTGAAAATTTTTGTTAATTTTTTAAAAATTTTAAAAAATTTAAAAATATTTATATATTTAAAAATATTTTTAAATATAAAATTTTAATTAACCTTTTTTTTCAATATTTAAAATTTTATTGCATATAAAAATATTATTAAATTTAAAAATTGTATTAAGTTCAAAATTTTACTACATTTAAAGGTATTTTTTATATTAAAAAATTTTATATATATTTTTTTAATTTAACATTTTTTTATTATTTATTTTTAATTCTATTAAATTTAAAAATATTTGTATATTTAAAAATATTTCTAAATAAAAAATGTTAATCAACTGTACAATTTTTTTTATAATTAAAAATATTAAATTTAAAAATTTTATTAACTTCAATATTTTATTAAATTTAAAACTATTTTTATATTAAAAATTTTTATTAATTTTTTTTAATTTAAAAATGTTTATTATTTTTTAATTTAAAAATTTTAGCAATCTTAAAAATAATTAAGTATTTAAAAATATTTTTATGTAAAAAATTTTAATTTTTGTACTATTTTTTCTAAATTTAAAAATTTTATTAAGTTTAAAAGTATTTTCGTATTAAAAATTTTTATTAATTTTTTTTAATAAAAATTTTTTATTAATTTTTTTTAAATTTCAAATTTTATTAAATTTCAAAATATTTTTAATTTTAAAACTATTTTAATATTTATAATATTTTATGTATTTTATATATTTAAAAATATTTTGAATTAAAAATTTTTTTTCTAAATTTAAAAATTGTAGTACATTTAAAAATGTTTTCATATTAAAAATTTTATTATTTTAATTTTTTTTTTTTAAATTTAAAAATATTTTTATTTCACAAATTTTTATTAATTTTTTTTAAATTAAATATTTTATTATATTATTTATTTGTAAATATTTAAAAATATTTTTAAATATAAAATTTTGACTAACTGGACAATTTTTTCCAAATTTAAAACTTTTATTAGATTTAAAAATATTTTCATATTAAAAATTTTATTTTATTAAATTTTTTTTACATTTAAAAATATTTTTATTTAAAAATTTTTGTTAATTTTTTTAAACATTAAACATTTTATTGTTCGTTTTTAATTTAAAAATTTTATTATATTTAAAAATAAATTTAACTAACTGTACAATTTTTTCTAATTTTTTTTTTAATTCAAAAAATTTCATAAAATTTGAGAATTTTATTAAATCTGAAAATTTTCATAAATTTTTAAATTTCATTAAATTTCTAAATATTAAATTTAAACATTTTATTGAATTTGAAAATTTTATTAAATTTTAAAATTTTGTTCCATTATTAAAAGTATTATTAAATTAAAAACTTTTCATTACATTTTAAATTTTATACATTAATTATTTTTATTTTATTAGTGTTATTATTATTATTATTATCATTATTATTATTATTATTATTATTATTATTTACTTAAGTTTTTTTAAATTTCGATATTTAAATAAATTTGAAAATTTTCATAATTTGAAAAAAGTTTTACATTTTAAATTTTATTGAATTTAAAAATATTATTAAATATAAAGTTTTTATTAAATTTTATACATTAATAATTTTTATTAGACTTATATTTTTTTAATTTAAAAATATATTAAGTTTCCAAATTTAATTCAATTTACAAATATGTTGGAATTTTAAAATATGGTTATATAATAATTTATTATATACAAAATTTTTTCTAAATTTAATTTCTTTTCTAAAATTAAAAATATTATTAAATTTAAAACTTTTATTAAATTAAAAAATATTGATAATATTTTTTTTTTAATTTTAAATATGTTTAATAATTGAATGATTTTAAAATCCAATTAAATTTTTTAAAGCTATACTAAATTTAAAATTTTGTTAAAACAAATGATATTATTAATTTCAAATTTATTATTAAATTTTAAAATCTGAATAAATTATTTGTTATTTTATTTAATTGATATATTCACAATTTTAGTGTATTTAATAGAATTTTAAATTTAAATAAGTTCAATTTAAACTCTTTTCTTAATATTTTAATTTAAATAAAAATTTATTAAATATATTTTGAGGCTAAATTCCGTTATTAATTTTTGAAATGTAATAAAATTTATTAGTTAAATATTATTAAATTTAAAATTTTAATAAAATAATTTAAGTTTAAAACTTTTTTAATTAAAAATTTTTTAAATCACTTCTACTGTATTAATATTTTTTAAAACCATTTTTGTGATTACTTCCTGCTGCTTAATTCAATTTAATGTTTTGGTAATCAAAATAAATATTTCTCATCATAATATAATCTCCTATTAACTCAGAATTAGTACTTCCCACTTTAATTATCAATTGTCTTTTATTAATTTTCAAATTACATTTTTTAATATTTTTTCTCTATATATATAAATTTTAGTTCCCAATATAAGTTTGTATACTCTCAATTTCTAGTAAATATTTTTTAGATTTTAAAAGTATGCTTTTCGATATTATCACATCCAAATAATTTCTTACTTTGGAAGCTATGAAAATGTGATTCTTTCAGAATGGCTTTAGTTTTTTTCTGCTGGCCACTTGAAAGCGTTGGCGTTCGTTAATGTCACTTTTAGCATTTGCTTCTTATAGTTCCATCAAGAAAATTAAAAGTTTCTGATATTCCGAATTTTCCATTTTTCGAAAATAATTTATTTAAAAATCGATTTTATACTAAATGTAGATCTAAAGTAGAAGAATATCTATATATGAGTTTATAAATATATAAATCACGATTTGTTGTTTTTACTAAAACAATAATATAATTTCGATTTTTGGCCTTCGAGAAATTTAATATTCATATTCCTCAAATTTTTTGGTTTATAATTTTTGTAATAATACAAAAAGTTGTTTTTCTGTAAATGCCTAGAAAGACGCCAAACTTTTTGGAGGTTTTACTATACTGGATTAATTATTTCAGCCTGACTTCGAATATCTCAACTCCAAAATCGTTGTTGCACTGTGTTATCCATAAAGTCATTTTGATTTTCAACTGCCATTTTTATGACAGTTTTGAATGATAGTTTAATATTTTTCAAAATTTTGAAAAAATTTAAATTTTTTCAAAAGTTTAAAATTAAAGCTCGTACATACGCAATTTTAAAAATATTTCAGAATTTTTTCTAAAACCATTTTCACTTGTCAAACATTTTTTCTGAGGTACTTCAAACTTAAGTCTTATCTGCCATTGAATTAATCTATAACAATCGCTCTGGTAAATTCAACTAATATTTTATCAAAATCTATAATATTTTTATTATATTTGAAATCTTATAAATCTCTGATAAATTTTTCGAATTTCTTTATAAAAAATATTCTTCAAAAATATATTTACAAACCGTTAAAATTTCAATTTTTATGAATATAGAGCAAAAAAATGTTTTCTGATTAAATATCGTTTACAATATCTCAAAATTTGTGGCATTCTTTCCGCGCATTAGATTTTAGTCGTAGCAAACTTTTCACATTTCAGTCCAGTCCCTAAAACAATATACGCCATACTGTCTAGTTTCAGAATTGTCTGAATATTCAATAAAAACATTGCGGAACCTTGCAATCCCAGTTTTCCTCTGCATGAAGTTTTGTCAATTAAAATCCCACTCAGAGTAGAAGAACTCTGCCCATAATTACGAAAATGATCGTAGTCAAAATTTAAAAAAAACTATTTTTTCACATCAAATTTGTCTAAATGTTACAATTTTAATGAAATGTAAGTTTAAGCAAAATACGACTTAAACATATTTCACAATTATTGGAACCATTATTTCTCAATTATTACATTTATGTATTATTATTATAATAAACGGACATGGCTGGCTCTTCCTAGATTTTTAAAAATGTTAAACAATGAAACTTGATTATAATCGAAGACACGAACCATTAACTAACGTTCTTCAGAAATATGATTACAAACTTTTAAATCAATATCAAAAATATTGTCTAAGTTGTAAGCTACCGGATGCTCCAACACTAAAAATAGTATTTTTTGGAGAAAAAACGCCTTGTAACGGTAAAAAGTGTATAACATTTTTTAAATGTAATTTTTGTCCACGTGATTGATGCTGGTTTTTAATTCTGAATCGCCTTATGATCCGAGTGATCGAAATGTATCTTAGAGAAGAAAGTCTTTAGAAACACCCCTATTGCGAGCGGCTTCTTCTTCCGTTCCCATTATGCATAAAATTGTAAAGCTCCTCATGTAGTAATAAAAAATTTTGCAAATATGAGACACAATATTAAATTATTTTTCCAGCGATAGAGCTTTTATAACCTACTCGGACCACAGAGTCATATGAAAAATTTTTTGCATAAACCTGCAACCTCTTTCTATGTCGATTTAGCAACATCTGGCCATGATAGTTTCGATTTAAAAATGCTGTGTGTAAACATTAAGCTGTTTGGTATATGATTTGAGACTTGAATCGGCTCGCGGATTACCGCTAGTGGAAACTTGCATATGCAGATCCAGCACCCATACAATTTTCCATTTTTAAATTTAACTTAAATTACTATTAAATCGAAAAAAGCCTTTTCAACTATTTGATATTGACTTTAATCCGCATAAAGGACAAACAAGGAAGATACTTTGTTCATAAGGGGATAATTTTTGAACCTAATTTCCGTAAGAAGTTC
>OY821517.1:348335640-348360640 GCA_963682025.1 Cordilura impudica
AAATATTTTACTTTGTTCGATCACGGTACCAAATTATTATTAAACGAAATTGGTTGCTGAGGTAAGAAGCAAGGTTTTCGTCGTCTAGAAAAGTAGATTGCTTGGGTTTTTTGCGAATTTACGATTATTTTCCATTTTGTGAAGTAGGAAAGAACTTCCGCTAATGCGCATTGAAGGATGGAGAGAACATCTGTTGAAAGAATGCCTGAACTGAGAATAGCAGTATCATCAGCAAAAATGGAAGTAGCGCAATTACTTAATGATGGGAAATCAGCTGTATAGATATTGTATAATATTGGAGAAATGCACGAACCCTGTGGGCAACCAGCATAAATTTCTTTTTGTGTAGAATGTTCGTATCCAATGTGTACTTCAAAAACACGATTCGAAAGAAAGCTATGGATCATTTTAATAATTTGTATTGGGAAATTATAATTCATCATTTTTGAAACCAATCCGTTGTGCCACACCGAGTCAAAGGCAGCTTTAATGTCCAGCAGAATCATACCAGTAGATTTTCCATTATTAAAATTTGAAGTTACTAAGTCCCGTATTCGGACCAGTGGTTGAACTGTGTTATGTTGTCTACGAAATCCGAATTGCTGTTTTGGTAAAATATCATATACATCAATAAAATTAGTAAGATGTTCTTTAATTATTTTTTCCAGAATTTTACCTAATGAGGATAAAAGGCTTATTGGCCTGTAAGAATAAGGACAATCGGCTGGTTTGTTTGGCTTTCTTATTGGTATGACCTTGGAATGTTTCCATATTTTTGGATAATAGCTGATTCGAAGGCACGAGTTGAAAATATCAGTAATATATTTAATCCCTTTTTTTGGCAAGGCTTTTAGACATCTATTGCTTATTCCGTCCAGCCCAGACGATTTTTTTAACTTCAACTGTTTTATGATGTTATAGACTTTAACCATAGAAACAGATAAATCATCTCGAGGGTCCGAAACGGTTGATTCCAAATTGATAACCGCTGTATTTGCCATGGATATAGTTGATGCATCACTGAGGTTTGATGATAATGAATGGTTCTCACTAAAAATTTTGCTCAGTATTTCACATTTTTCAAGTTGAGTATAGAAATTGACATTATTGTGTTTTAATATTGGTATAGTGTGAGCTTTATTCTTTAAAATTTTTGAGATATTCCAAAAAGGAGATGATCCTTTATCGAGCTTTAAAAGCTTGTTGTTCCAAGAGTTGTTTTTCCATTTAATTATCTCTTCTGATATGCATTTTGTACTAATTAGGTCAGATGTATCTCGAAAACGTTTCCAATTCCTTCTGAAAACATTCCTTATTTGAATCATATGCTTTATATGTTGCGGTAGTGTTGGTGAGTTTGATTTAATTATTTTGCTAGGAACGCTGTGATTAATTGCAGCTTTGATGGTATCATTAAATGTTGAAATCTTTGTCTCGATTTGTTCACCATTGTAATTATTATCAGTTGGAATAGTTAAATTTCTTTTAATAAATGATGAATATCTGGACCAATTTGCTCTATTAAAATCGAAATATGATCTTTGTACAGGTCGGAAGTCTCGGTTTATAGTTATTTTAATAGGAAGATGGTCGGAACTCAAATCATTGATTACCCTTACTGGAGAAAGGTAGTTTGCGATATTCGTTATAAAAAGATCAAGTGTAGAGGCTTGTCTTCGAGGATCAGAAGGGATGTAGGTATGGTCATTTGGAAAAAGTATATCAAAATTTTCGGAATCCAATTTTTCGTAAAGAATATTTCCCCAACAATTAGATCTTTGACAACCCCATAAGTTGTTCCTGCAGTTGAAATCTCCACCAAGTATGAACATTTCGTTAGCTCGCGACAATTTACAAAGATCTGATTTGAATTGTTGTTTTTTAATATTATTACTACCCGCAGAGCCACCTGGGAAATAGCAGGAATATATACTTATATAATTTCCGTTTCTCAGACGTACTTTAACACCAATGTTTTCAATACTAATTGTTGGTCGTGGTGGCAATAATGTATGTTCTACATTTTTCCTTACTAGTACTGCAACACCTCCTCCTCTGCTACTTTGACGATCACTTCTATAGCAGTAAAAATCATTATGTTTTATTGATATTTTGTTATTTAGCCACGTTTCAGAAATGAGGCAAATATGAATTTCATTCTGTAATAAGAAATTAAAAAGTTCCTCCTTTTTAAAACGGATGCCTCTAGCGTTCCATGATGCTAAATTTATATTTATATTCATTTATAAAGAAATTTACAAGCAAGTGACGTAATAACTTCAAATTGGTCGGCCTTGCTTTTACAGTTTGAGAGTTTTGATATCAACTCCATAGTAAGATTTTTAATTTCATCTAAAGAAAATAAGTTATTGGTACTGTTTTGTTGATGATTCCATACCGGTATATTAGGAGCATTATTTTGATTGCTAAGATTTGGAAAGTCTTTATTATAGTTAACATTATTGTAGCTGTAATTCACACTATTTCGTTGCTGTTGGTAGGCTGGAAACGTTCTGGGTTGAGCTCGCTGTCTAACTTGTTGAAACTTCAACCTGCTTGGGCATTCAGGTGAAAACGATTTGTGGTTACCTTTACAGTTAGCGCATAATATAATATTAGACTTACATTCTGTGGTTTTGTGGGAACCGGCACAATTTGCACAAAAAGATTTTACATTACAGCGGCTTGAACCATGTCCTAGCATTTGGCAGTTATGATTTTACTTTATTATATTTTAGCATATTTTATTTTATTTTATTTTATTTTATTTTTTTTTATTTTATTTTATTTTATTTTATTTTATTTTATTTTATTTTATTTTATTTTCTTATATTTTATTTTATTTTACTTTAATTTATTTTATTTTATTTTATTTTATTTTATTTTATATTATTTTATTTTATTTTTTATTTTACTTATTTTATTTTATTTCACTTTAATTTTTTTTATTTTATATTTTATTTTATTATATTTTATTTTAATATGTTTTATTCTATCTGATTTTATTTATTTTATTTCTTTAAATTTATTTTATTTTATTTCTTTAAATTTATTATATTTTATTTTATGTATTTTATTTTATTTTATTTTATTATATTTTATTTTATTTTGTTTTATTTTATTTTTTATTTATTTGTTTTCATTTTATTTTATTTTATATAATTTTATTTAATTTAATTTTATTTTATTTATTTTATTTTATTTTATTTTATTTTATTTTATTTCATTTTAATTTTTCCTATTTATTTCATAATAATATAAAAATATCTTTTTTATTTTTTCATTTTATTTTCATTTTATGTTATTTATTTTTTTTTTATATTTTTTAATTTCATTCTAATTTTGTTTATTTTATTTTAATGTTTTGTTTTATTTTATTTTATTTCGTTTTATTTAATTTAATTTTATGTTATGTTTTGATTTTATTTTATTTTATTTTATTTCTAATAATTTCATTTTATTTTTTATTTTTTTTTACTTATTTTATTTTTTGTATTTTATTTTATTTTAGTTTGTTAATTTTATTTTATATTTTATTATGTTTTATTTTATTTTATTTTATTTTATTTTATTTTATTTTTATTTATTTTATTTTATTTTATTTTATTTTATTTTATTTTATTTTATTTTATTTTATTTTATTTTATTTTATTTTATTTTATTTTATTTTATTGTATTTTATTTTCTTTTATTTTATTTTTTATTTAACTTTTTTTATTTTATTTCAATTTATTTTAGTTTGTTTTATTTTATTTATTTATTTATTTATTTAATTTAATTTATTTTTTTTATATTATTTTATTTTATTTGATTTAATTTAATTATTTTTTTTTTTAAATTAATTTTTTTTTTCGATCAAATCAAAGATAATACCTACTAATTTAAAATAACATGACCCAAGTTATAAAATAAGCACAAACAAACAAGTAGTTAATTAAGACAAACATTTTAATTTATTGAAAGGGCCACAATACAATTAATTTAATTAATATTTTAATTTTTACAACTTTTTAAATAAATTTTTAAATTAATTTTTTTATTTAATTTTGTATTTTTAGCTCGTCGTTCACCCTCAGCAGCACCTAGTCGCTACCGTCGCGCTGGTAGTGAGCCTTATGTACCACCACCATCTTACATCAATCGCGCCCCTAGCGCTGCTCGTGCTCCATCTGTATTCGATCGTGCTCCTTCGGTATTCGATCGTGCTCCTTCGGTATTCGATCGTGCCACCAGTTTGGCTCCCTTCACCAGACCCTTGTTCCGTGCCAGCTCTTTGGAACCTTTGGATGAACTTTTTGCCAGTAAGTCAGATATTCCTAGCTTATTCGAGCGTGCTGGCTCACCAAGTCCCACTCCCGTTAAGGCTGGTCGCTGGGGACCACGCCCCACTGAAGTTTCCTTTGATGCTAATGGTAAAACATGAAAAGAACTTGTCTTCTTCAAAATTTTGATTTGAATGGCTAAATGTTATTTGATGTTTTCAAAAGAAAAGAAGCTTAAAATTCCAATGAAGTACAGAGAAATTGCTATAAATATGTAAAGCATTTTTATGGTAAATTTTCTGCTTATGGAAACTGAAATGCTTAAGCTTTTTATGGAATTTTGAATGAATTTGGTTAACTGTTTTCTACCTAAATGTGGCCAGAAGCATCAGCTCATCACCTTACCTTTATTGGAAGCATATAGAAAAACTCTTTGAAATCCTTAGCCTTAGAAATAAAAAATTAATTGGAACAGCTTTAATAACATTTTATATTTGCTTCTTTAATATTTCCTTTTCTTTTTTTTAATTTTTAAAATCATTTCTACTTAATAACCCAGCCAACATTTTTCTGAGCACTCTGAAATAAAAAGTTTTTCGATTATGTTGCATCAAAAATGATATTTATTAAAAGCAAAACAAACGTTCTAAAATTTATAATTTTTTCGTGAGTTTAAATTTTTTTTTTTAAATTGAATTAATTTATTTTTTAAAGTTGCTCAAAATGGGCGAATATCTTTAAAGGAAAAGTCCTTAAAAAAAATACTAATATCATCATAATTGTTGACTGGGAAATTTAAGCGGAAATCAAACTGAAATAATGATTTTGATAGCGTTACTAATATTCCTAATAATATTTTAACAAATACTGGTTTTATTTATTTGTTTTCGTGTGAAGAAATATTGGTATTAAAACTGAAATTATACTCCTAAATTGATTAGATATGAAAATATAAAAATAAAAATTTGTAGGTATGAAACTTCAGATTTAAATTTCAAACTATTTCCATTTTTTTTTTGTCAATTCTTGTAGCCATTGGCTGTAATACCGTAAGAAACACTGGTTTAATTTTAGTACTTACTCAGCTGATAATGCTATTATTAGTACTGGTCAAGTCAAAAGTGTGAAGTGGTTAATTTTGAAATCAAAACAGTACTGTCAGTATTAATAATACGATCCTTAATGGGTCTCACATAATACAGAAAATAATACTAGTATTTTAATACTGGTTTCAATACAAAAATCATAAACTATTTTGAAAGCTTTTATTCAAATGTTTTATTCAAAAGTTGAGCTTTAAAATATACTGGTTGATATACTGATTTTTACAAACTTCAATTTATTATAATAGTTTTAAATTACAATTTTAATTAAATAATCAAATCGGGATGTCAACTAAACTTGGTTTTGATAACTCCCGTTTTTTTAAACTCTATAGTTAAATCGTTTAATAGCTTTCCAGTGTTGAGAAACGTGAGTTTAACTAAACTTTAACTAGCATCCCAATACCTCTACCTTAATTTGTGTTATACACTTTGCTATCTCTCCTCTCCCTAGTCTCTCTGTATTTCTCTTGCTATATGTCTATCTCTATCTCACTTTCGCTGTAGCTCTCTGTAGTAGTAAGTAGTGCTATAGTTCCACAGAAATTTGATATTATTCCCATTACTTGAAATGATTCCCTTACACACTACACAATAAATTTCAAATGACCAAACAGCACTTACGCTTGAATAATATCAAAATTTGTGTTTTTTTTAAACAAAACATTTTTGTTTTCTGTGTTTTTTTATTTAATCTTTAATTTTAGTGTAAAAACCATGAAACAAAACAAAAAATTACACAACACCTTTCTTTCTACCCATTATACTTAACAACATTCATAAAAAAAAAATCAAATTTAAAAACAAAAAAAAAAAAAAAAATCATCACTGTTCGTTTGCCACCACAGGACTTCCCATCTTTCATCCCAGAAATCGCTTCAGGGATATGTTGAGCCCCAACCCCAACGCACCCATCACAGCTTTCAATCGTGATCCCTTCTGGTGGGATATGGATGATTTGGTACCCATTCGTGCTACTTCACCATTCCGTGCCTCCTCAATGCCACGTGGTGGTTCCGTTCCCCGGGATTCATTCTTATCGCCCGTTAAGAATCGTTATTTGTGGTCAAAACATCCTGCCAGACCATTGACCCGTAAGTATAAAATTTTTTTTCTTATATTATTTTGAATAATCCTATTTAAATACCGAAAAATGTAGTCGATTTTGAGATGCCATATTTATTTAGAAATGTTGCTTTAAATTCTTGTAGCTAGAAATATTTTATAATATTCGAACAAGGAGTCATTCCTGTGTATATATAGATCCTTGTAGTGAGTAAATGGTATTCATTAAAAATTATTTAAAATGTATTGAATAAGGCCTTAAAAACAAGGTGCTGCTGTAAATAGAGAAGAATTTATGAAATGTAGATTTCTAAAATTAATTTGAAATCCTCAAAATCTTTAACATAACAAAATTTTTAGATATACGACTTTTTTATAGTCTTATTTTCATAAGACTTTTTCAACGATTCCACAAAGTTTAACAAACCGATCTTTACACAAAATGTTTAAAGATCTATTTTTTTTTTCTAAGTTTACTAATTCATTTTTTTTAAATTAAAGTTTATAAAACTTTTAAAATTGCATATAGAAAAATTTAGTGTAATGGTTCTCCTTAATTGCGAATTGTATTTCCAAATGGAATCATTAATTCAAATCATTTTTTTTAATAAGGTGTTATATTTTTCGAAATGTTTAAAGTTAAAATTTTAGTTTTATAAACTTCCCTAAGGAAAGCTTTTTCTCTTTTTTTATATCATGGACCTTTGAACCAAATTATAAAAATTTTTCATAACTTAAATTTGTTTCAGAGAGCTTTTAAGGTTTTAAAGCTTTTAAGTATTATAAAGTTTTTACTACCAGAAATGCTTCAAAACGAGCTTTCATGGCTTAAGAGCTTTAAAATATTTAAATGATTAATGATTTGATAATCAGAAATTATACTTAAATTTCTAAGGATTATTTCTTTCATGCAAAATCTTGTTCAGCGATCTTTGAAGTTTTTAAAGCTTTGAAGTCTTGAAAGCTTTTTAGTATTTAAAGCTTTTAAGTTCTTGATGCTTTTAGGTGTTATAAAAATTTAACTACCATAAATGCTTCAAAACCAAAGTATTGTTTATTTAAAAATTTCCTTTTGTGAGCTTTTATGGCTTAACAGCTTTTAAGTAGTAATATATTTTAAGGTTTTAAAATCGTTAAACATAATGAATACTTCACAACTTTGAGGTTTATTTATTTCATAAAAAGAAACAAGTTTAGCAAGTTTTTAAGTCTTTGGACTTTTTTAGGTTTTAGGTTTTAAAATCGTTAAACATAATAAATACTTCACACTCTGAGGTTTATTTATTTCATAAAAAGAAACAATTTCAGCAAGCTTTTAAGTCTTATGACTTTTTAACTAAAAAACACTTAATATTTTAAGCATAATTTATAATTATTTTCAAAGAAAAAAAGAGGTTTTTAAGCGAACTTTTCAGGCGTGAGGACTTTCCAGTCTTAAGAGCTTTTAATTCTAGAAAGTTTTAGCATTCGAGAATTGTTCAATTCTAATAACTACTTTTAACTATTTATGTTATTTTTCACAAAAAGTTATTTGTTTATCCTTAAGCTTAATGGAAAGCTTTATCTTATTAGCGATATATAGGTTACAATAAAAAGGGTTTAATAAAGATGAACATGATTAATAAAGAGAACATGGAAATTTCGATAAGCGCTTTTTCTTAAAAATATTTAAAAATATCTTCTGCCATGAAAAAGCTTTTATATACATTAACATGTTTAAAAAAGCTCTTAAGGAGATTTCGCTAAGAACTTATTCTTAAAATATTTACTAAGCTTTAAGCTGAGGGGAAAGATTTTTCTTATTATTGGAACATTTGTTGCCATCAAAAGCTTTTATAATGTTGCAAATGTTTTAAAAAGCTTTTATAGAGATTTCGATAAGCGCTTATTTTTTAAACTATTTTTTCGAAGGTGGCGTTATTTGGCTTAGGATAAAGCGTCAACAAAAAAGTTTATTTAAAAAATAAATTTTCGCAGGTTTCGAAAATTTCTTTTACCATGCTCCACTAAACCGACAATTTATATTTGAGAATCAATATTTTGAATTGGTTGTTCATCTGGAAGTTGTTCTTCGACGATCAGGTCTTGTTCCAGTTCCAGATAATTTTATTTAACTGTTAATTTACGTTTGAGAATTAATCTTTTGCTATGTCTATCCATCTCGAGGTTGTTCCCAGAGGATCAGCTGTGGAACTTATGCTGTAATTACATCTGGGTTACTTAAACCTTCCTTTGAATAAACCTCTATATAAAAGATATAACAAAATAAGCAATTTTATTAAAGATGATGCGGGATACAAAGCAAATGTTTTCATACCAAAGATGTGGTTAAACAATCTGTTATTCTTCTCTTCAACAGGTTAAACTTAATGTTTCTTTAACCTGTTTCTTATCTACAAAGTAGAAATGGTTCCTCTAAGACTATTTCAAGAATTTATTCTATGACAAGTTCTAAAGAAGTACAAGTTTATTTTTTTCCTATTTTGAGTCTGAATTTATTATAAAGTAACATTGTGTAGTTTGCTTAGACCATTTTTTTTTTGTCTAATAACCAGGAAAACCTTTGAATTTTAATAAGAAATTTAGAAGAAAACAAATTTTTTAAATTATAGTTATGTCAGATTACATTGGTTTCCCCCACAACCCTGCGTACCTTTAGCTTTTTTTAATAGATCTAATTAGTTATTATCCTTTATTTCTAGATATGAAAATCAAACTTTTTTAACTTACAAAAATTTCTTATTTCACTTATCAACAGCTGAGGAAGAGGCAATTTTTGATTAAGTAAGCTATTTATATAAACAAAAATCAATCGAGCTGTAAATTTTCGAAAGCATATTTCAAACAAACAAAAGAAACATACGATCTACATCTAAGTAAACTCTAAGTAATTCTCTATCAACTCATCTACGAACAATTATTAAATTTCTAAAAAAAAAAACGAATTTTCACAAGAATTAAGAGAACTAACCATTAAGCACATAAAAACGAAAATTGGTAAGAACTTTGTAAATAATACCAACCCCAAAAAAAATTACAAAAAGAAAAAACATAGCAAAAAAGTAGAATTGCATGAAAAAGAAACAACAACAAAATTGGATATAACCAAATTTGTTAATAAATGTGTAGAAAATTCCCACATTCCACGCAAAAATTTAAATCCTTATACATCATTCAACAAATCTCGCCGAAAACTACTTAAAAGTAGTAAGGTTAAATGAATTGTTTAGCAATAGAAACATTATAGAACATTTTTTAGATTTTGGATTCCGTTTTTTTAAATTCTATTATTTAAAAAAAAAAATTATATATGTATTTATATATGTATACTAATTTTTATAAATTTCTTTTTTCTTTAAAATATTCCAGCTCATCGTCAAATTTAAATTAGTTTTTCGTTAGTAAATGAATAACGAAAAATCAATCTAGATATAATAACGAATGGCCTCAAAACAAACGATTCTAAATGATATATAGCGAAAATCGAAACGAAGAAGAATTTTTTTCAACAAACTGCATCTCTCAAACCAAATATAAAAAGAATAATAATATTTTTATTATAATAAAATTGACAAAAATGTCTAAGTGCTAAATTTTAAAAAAGATCAAAAAAAAAAAAACACCTCTCGCTAAGTAATTTAATTATTTATTATTTATTAATTCTTTTATTTTTTTTAAGTTTTTTTTCTGTTATCTAATTGTTATTTTCTGTGTAAAATATTTTATGTATTTTAAAAAAGCATGTTAAAAAATAAATGATTTACATTTAAGTATAAAAAAAAAATATTTTTTAAATACTTGTTCCTTTTTGTATATTAAACGTTATAAAGAAACGTTAATTGTCGTATGTGTCAAATGCATTGTCAAGTTCTTTTTTTATTCTATTCGAAACAGCATAAAACAATAAACAACAACAACATTAACATCAAAATCAACACAATTTATAATGAAACATATAAATTTTAGTTTATAAATGTATTAATAAAATAAATTTTTTGTGAAAAAAGAAAATAATAGAATAAAAAATAAAAAAACAAATAATAGTTCATCTCTGCCAGAATTAAAAAAATAATTTTTTAATAAATTTACAGTTGAAAAACACGGAAAAAAAATTTGAAGTTTTATTTTTTACGGTAAAAACTTGAATCAAGGGTTTCAGGGGGATTTTCCTTCATTGTGCTGTGGTCCCAAATTCATTTAAAAAAAATAAGAAATTAAGAAACCATAAAAAGTGTGCATACTTTCTTAGTGGCAGCACTACCAGCAATCGTAAAAATAAAATGAAAGATATTAGTTGGCAACACTGCCAGTCTGTCAAAGTTCGAAGTTTTAGCCAGAGTTCAGAAAAAAAAGCACACACTGAAAAAAAACTCGTACATATATGGAAACAAACATAGCTCAGACCAACAAACACATATTTTTATTTTCATATCAATTATGTGTGTTTCTAAATTTTGTACCGTGCCCAACACAATTATGACTGTGTTTCGTTTTAATATTTCGTTATCTACAAACATTTTTTTATCACGTATTTTTTGTTTCGAACACACATAAACCACACAGATTCGAGTGTAGCTTTATTTTAAGTTCGTTTTCTTGCACGTGTACTGCTAAAAAACAGAACATGTTCTTAAAACATTATCCACTCGCGATTGGAAAATCTGAAACACACCTATAATAATGACAGCAATTATTTCAAACAAATTTATTAAAAAAATCTAAAATAATTAATTAGCAGTTATAAAAAAATAAAAATAAAAAGATAATAACAAAAATAATATAAAAATAAAGAGATACGAGGGCGGATCAATAAGTCCGTGACTTTTAGAATGAAACACAGTTTTTTTTTTTTCAAAAAAAAATTATTTTTCAACATAATCTCCTTTTAGCTCAATACACTTAATACAATGTTTCCCCAATTTTTGTATCCCTTCCAAAAAATTGGATTTTTCAAGGTCCATAAAATAGGCATTTGTTTGATCAATAATTTTATTATTGGCGCTAAATCCCTTTCCAGCGAGCCCTTTCTTTCGGTTTGGAAATAGGAAATAGTCACTGGGGCTAAATCCGGAGAATATGGTGGATGAGGTACCAATTCGTTAGCCCAACTAAACAACTCCAAGCAATCCTTTGAAGTTGTCACACGATTACGTTTATGGTCAATTCAAAGCAAACGCGGCACCCATCTTGCAGACAGCTTTCTTAAACCCAACTGATCAGTTAAAATCGAAACCAAACTGCCATATTAAATGCCTGTGGCATCAACAAAATCTCATGCACTTTTACTTTTCGATCGGCCAACACCATACCGTGGATTTTTTCGACATTTTCGGGTGTATTGACCTCAATTGGCCGTCCAGAACGTTCAGCTTTATTTGTATTTGTGCGACCATTACGAAAGTCAGTAAACCACTTTTTTACCATTGAAATCGATGGTGCAGAGACCCCATAATATTTATCAAGCTTTTCCTTGATTTGATTGACGGTTTTTTTTCGCAAAAAAAAATGTTTAATGAGCAATCGAAATACACTTTTTTCCATAAAAAAAAAACACGAGGTTGTATGTTTTGAACAGCTGTTAAACGCAAAGTAAATGACGGCACTTGCTGAAAATTTTACGGTGGTCTGTTAATAAATGGTACATCATGGGAGCAGTGTTGCATTTCATATAACTACGAGGGAAGTTTGAAAAGTCACGGACTTACTAATCTGCCCTCGTAGTAATAAAATTGAAAACAGAGAAGTTTTATATGTTGTTTATGACTTAGTTTCGTTTTTTTCCGATCGCGAGTGGATAATGTTTTAATTTTTAGATGTACGCGTTGAAGAACATGTTCTGTTTTTGTTTTTAGCAATAAACGTGCAAGAAACCGAACTTAAAATAAAGCTATACTCGAATCTGTTTGGGTGATAGAAAAATGTTCGTGTAGATAACGATATATTAAAACGAAACACAGTCATGATTGTGTTGGTTACCGTATAAAATTTAGAAACATACATAATTGATTTGAAAATAAAAATATATGTTGGCTGCTTTAGAACAGAACATTGTGTGTTTCATGTGTGTATTTTCTGAACATTGGTTTTAACACGTGTTATTAAATCTGAAACTAAACAGTGTTACAATTATAATAATAGAAAAGTATTAAAATTTAAACTGAAATAAAAATAATATATAATGGAAATTGAAGCCCAAGGTAAGTAGCTTAAATGATTTATCTTCAAATCCGGTTTTCAAAAATACTGTCCACCATAAAACCCTTGACTTCAATTTCACTTTTGCAAATTTAATTTGAATAAAGCAGATCTTATTGGTTTAAATGGTTATTTTAAATTAACTGATTGATCAATTCTTTGTAATTTTGAAGATCCAGATTTAATTAACTCTTTTATTGTCACTCATTTTGACAATGCGATTGAAACAAATATTCCACAGTTTGAACCAAAATTTAATCACAAACCTCCGTGGCTATGTCACATGAAAAATGTTAAAAATAAAGCCTACAAAAAATTACTACCTCGAGAAGTGATGAAGATCGTGCTTATTTTACATTAGTTTGAAACGAATATAATTTCTTTCGAAATTTTCTATATAAAAAATATGTTTTTGATATCGAAAATAAAATTTAAAAAAATTCTTCAGCTTTTTGGCATTTTATAAATAGCAAAAAAGATAATAATGGCATTCCCAAACGTATGTTCTTCGGTAATTTGTCATCTGATGGTTATGCAGAATCCTGTGATTTATTTGCAGATTATCTTTAAACAACACTTGTTAAACCCAGATCTAATATTTGTGATTTTCAAACATTACACCAGATTACAGATCGTATGCCATAAATTAAACAAATAAAAAAATTATAGCCGGTTTAGAGCGACTATACGATACCCTATACCATGCGTTTGGAGACCATATCTCCTATGTTCAAATAATTACATTTAGAAAATAATTTGAAACCAAATTTGAGTGGCATAGTTATTAATATGTTTGCCTTCGGATATGATAAGGTTCATATCGGATGCTATATTTATATGGGGACTAGGCCGAAAAATGGACCGAGCCTGATCACATTTGAAAAGATTACTTATTTTTTGCAAACGCATATACAAACCAAATTTGAGAAAAATCTGTGCAATATTTTTGTTATTTTGATAGATTTAAGTGAAGATCTGGAATTAGCTTCATATGGGGGCTATGACTGAGAATGGTCCAGTAGGGTTTATTTTTTACTACTGCTAAATTGATGAAATAAATATACACAAACCCAATTTGACCGAGATTTATATGATAACTGGGATATTATGGCAACTTAAGTCGATCTCATAGGGGTCATTTGTATGTGGACTAGGTCTGAACATGAACCAATTTTCACCAATTTCAATAGCGTTCATGCTATGGCCGATAGAAGCTTATATACTAAATTTCATCAAATTATTCTAATATTTACGACCTGTAGTTTGATTACCAGGTTTACGTGGACGGACGGATAGACGGGCATCACTAAATCGGCTCAGAAAGAGATTCTGAGTATAAATTTTTCGCTCCTGTTCAAATCTTCATATGTCTTTTTTTAGATTAATTTCATACATTTTTCTTATTTTTAAATTAAAAAAATTTTTTTTATATATTTTTTTTTTAATATATAAGAAATTTAAAAAAAAGTTTATTTCCATTCTTCGAACTATAACACAGGTATACACACATATTGGTGCCGATACTTTTTGAACTGATCTTTAGTAAATTCGACCTCCTGAATACGAATCTGCAATCGGTTTTTGCCTAGCTGCTCCACTTTTCGTGATATACCGTTATTTCCAAAATTAAGGCACTTCCACTACATATATTGGAATAACTTGAAAACGGTTCACCATATTCAGTTTAAAAAAAATTGAAATTCGTCAACAAAATTGTCTTTAATCCGTGAATACATTGTTTTTAATTTGGCCCAGTAGTTTCAGATATATCGTTAAAGTTTGTAAAAAAACTACAATTTTATCAAAAAAAAATAAAAATTTTGTTCTTCAGTGTTGGTCTAAAAGCATTTAGTTTAATCTATATATATAAAATTGAATGTGTGTTTGTTTATTTGTTTGTTTGTTTGTTTGTGTGTACCTTATAGGAGACCAAACCTCTGGACCGATCTTCCTGAAATTTTCACAGCATTTAACTGGGACTCTGGCATGATTAATAGGGTACTTTTTTTTGACCACGCCCACTTTTACGCCCACTTTTTTAAAATTATGTAATTGCTCCCATATAGTTTTTAACAGATTTACTTCAAATTGTATACACATTATACTCCAGGCGAGGTAGAAATAAACATTTCTTATGCCACGCCCCCTTTCACGCCCCTTTTCACGCCAAATTTTGTTTGAAAGTTTTAAACTTTTTTTTCTCTGTACAAATTTGTTCCTTCCAACGGATTTTTTTATTTGGTAGTATATTGCTCTTAATACTCTTAACGTCGCCATATAACTATGAACCACGCCCATTTCACCGCCCCCTTTTTTTTACTTATACCACTAACAATGTTTGCTACACAAAATAATTTTTTTGTAATATGTATTTATCTAAAGTTTTATACACTTTTTATCTACAGGTAAAGTAGCCATACATTTTTTTATTACCAAGTCCCCCTTTTTCGCCCCATTTTACCTTAAATCATAATTAATCTGCTTTCAATCTATCTATATATATAAAAATGAATGTGTGTTTGTTTGTGCTTTATAGGAGGCCAAACCAAAGAACCGATCTTCCTGAAATTTTCAGAGCGTGTTACTGTGACTCTGGAAGGAATAATATGCTATATAAATTTTTGATTGGACAAAGGGGCGGTGCCACGCCCATATAACCCAAAATTTGAAAAAGTCATATCACGGGAATTTTTTTACCTACAGCAGTCATATTTGGTACATATGGTATTAGCATGAATAGAAATACATACAAGAAGAAAAGTAGGCGGGACCACGCCCCTTTTTAGAAAAATAAAAAATCGTAATATCTTCTAAACTACTGGAAGGATCGTCATGAAATTTTCACAAAAGGATATTTTTGCGAAATAATAAGACCTTAGATATATAAAGTTGTTAGTGGGCAAAGGGGCGTGGCGTATATATAAAAACGTTGATGCATTTGATTGTAACGAATGATCTCCGGAACCATAAGAGCTGTCGAGGTAGGATTTCCAGCATAGGTTCGGTTCGAGCTCTTCTGTGTTTTTTTTTTTAGTTTTAACCCTCTAGCTGGCGTTGGGGTCAAGTTAAAAACAAAAATTTTTACTTTCAGCGCGATTTGACTGCAATTCAGAATGAACGTATGTTTCGTCATAAGAAATTTTTGTATGTATAAATGGACCCGATAGGTGGCGCTGGGTAAAGTTATTTCGAATATTCTTATTTATGGTGTGATTTTAATGAAACTAAGAATGTACATATATGTATGTTAGAAACATTTTTTTATTGGACCCGGTAGATGGCGCTGTCGTTCGAAAAATAATGAGTTGTCAAATTTATATAAATTTTAATAAATAAACTCACCAACGTTTTTATATATAAATATTCTAACGAAAAAGAAGGAAAAAGCCGCTACATTATTGCATGGTGGCCGCACAGCTCATTCAGCACTCAAATCACCGTTAAACGTACAAAAAAATGAGAATGCCGTCTGTAATATCAAAAAACATTCCGGTATGGCAAAAGTTCTGCAAAAATGCAGTATTTTTATTTGGGATGAATGTACCATGGCTCACAAACATTGTGATTTGATTTGATAAAAGATTTGAAAGGCAATGGAAGATTTTTTGGTGAAGCTCTCATTTTATTATCTGGAGATCTTCGTCACACATTTTATATAGGTATATACAGATTCTAACTAAAATAAAAATTCATTGAGGGCAAAACAACGTTTGCCGGGTCCAGCTAGTATATTTATAATAATAATATATAATATATAATTAATATATTTGTGAAAATAAGAAATATATTTTTCACTGCTTATTTGATGTACTGGGACCCAAGAAGCTTCGTTTTTTAGTTAATCTGCAATGTGGTTTTTTAGGGCAGTCTCTTTGCAGATTCCAACAGTAACCTGCCATTATATGAGTATCCCACTTGCCCTGGTATCGTTCTTCCATTGTCCTTATATCCTGGTGAAATCGTTCACCTTGCTCTTCACTCAAGTCTCCCAAGTTTGCAGGAAACCGGTCCAAATGGTTTTGCAAGTAATGCACCTTGATGCTCATGTTGCATCCAAGCTCACGAAAAGCAGTCAGCATGTTCTAAACTAAATCCTTATAGTTTGAAGCCTTCTTGTTGCCTAGAAAGTTTTCGACAACTGACATAAATGATGTCTACGCTTTTCGCTCGTTTTCATTCATAGATTCAACAAAATTGGTGTCCTTCATTAACTGTCTGATTTGAGGGCCACCGAATATGCCAGCTTTTATTTTTTCATTGCTTAAACCTTGCATCTTTGTAGATATGAATTTAAAACATGATGAATCTTTATCTAGAACCTTAACAAATTGCTTCATTAAGCCAAGTTTTATATGAAGTGGAGGCAGATTATTTTATTCCGATCAACCAAAGGCTCATTAACAACATTTTTTCCTCCAACAACCATATTCTCTCTTTCAGGCCAGTCTTTTTTTACCCAGTGATATTGTTTAGCTCTGCTATCCCAAAGGCACAAGAAGCAAGAATATTTTGTGTATCCACCTTGCTGTCCAAGGAGGAAGTTAACCATTTTCAAGTCAACACAAATGACCCATCCATGTTCGTGATACTTAATCTTTTCCATGACTATGGCTATATTCTTGTACTCTTCTTTCATTTGGGTAGAGTGAGCAATGGGTATTGATGCCAATTCGTAACCATTGTGTAAAAGCACACACTTCAAACTTCGCTTGGAACTGTCAATAAACAGCCGCCAACGATCTGGATCATACTCGGGAAGGCCGATTTTTGTTAGGAGACCTTTGACATCGTGACAGAAAA
Organism: Cordilura impudica; assembly: GCA_963682025.1. Lineage (NCBI taxonomy): Eukaryota > Metazoa > Arthropoda > Insecta > Diptera > Scathophagidae > Cordilura > Cordilura impudica. Next base: position 348,353,066 of record OY821517.1, read on the forward strand.
CGAGGTCTTCTTTCTGAGAATAGAACGTAACCAACTCTGCTTCCCTTCTACGATAGAACGTTATTTGTGTTCCTTTATCAAGTAGATTTTTTTCTTTTAGCCGGGATGCCAGTAACTCAGAAGATTGTTTTGAGAGGTTAAGATCCCTGATGACATCACTTAACTCACTTTGGTTAAATCGTTGGGGACTTGATGTATTTTCCTCATATCCACTGTCTTCATTTGTGTAGCAGTGGGATATTTCATCCTCCAAAAAATCTGGTAGCTGATGAAATGTTTGCATGGGAACTTCATCGGAATGAGGAATGGGCCGTCGAGCAGAGTCTAAATTAAGATACGTCCACTTCCTTCGGTTTTTACTATTGATACCTCTGATATTCACTAGACAGAAATAACAGTCGTCATAGTGATTTTTTGCTTCTCTCCAAATCATAGGCACACCAAATTTCAGACTCCTCCTTTTCCCATCAGTCCGCTGACGTAGATGTTCAGTACATGTTTTGCAAACTACATGTGGTGCCCAAGATTTCTCTTGCTGTTCAATTTTGATACCAAAATAAGCATTGTATGCTTTCTTTATAAATTCAGTAATGGATTTTCTGTTTTCAATTCTCGTGTATTCACCACATATAAAAAAAATTGCTCAGGGTGATTTACACAGATTCTGCGGATAGATGACATCTTTGAAAATTAACTTTCAATTAAAATTATCACTGTTATATCTTGATGTTCTATTGAAACCTTGAATGATTGCAACACGTACTGGACGTAGGTTTCTTATCGATATATAAATATTTAGCGAGTTTTAATTCAAGACTCAAGAATTATAATAAGAAACAAGCCATGGAATGACATATATATAACTACAATGTTGCCAACATACTAAGAAACAAGCTATACAATGTTGCCAACATACTACATACGTTTGTTGCGTTTATATCAGAAGGGCATATGCATTTTTTAAATAAATAGTAGGGTAAATTGAATATTTTTGTACCTCGAGAACTAGAGCTGTTAGGGAAAAATGGTTTTCAGTTTTGAAATCAGCGTTAAAAGTACAAATAAAATCAGATGCAAAACTGAAGGCACCAAAAAATTTTTTTCATTTTGTAGACCTGTGTAATAGCTTTAATAAAAATTTTTTTTATTGTATTTTCTAAAAAAAAACTGTTATATGAAGCAACATTTTTAAATTGGTAAATAATATAAATAAATAAATTATAAACATGTTGGTCTTAAGTATGAATTTGGTGTCATTCATTTTACACATCCTCTTTTTATATAGTTCTTGCTCTGGGCTGTTCAAAGAAAACCAATGTACAAATTGTACAAAAAAATACAAAACAAAATATTACGTACTATCGTCAAAGCTCCATGTTTTAATCGGAACGATGATCTGCGTAGAGACTTGGGGATAAACACCGTAATTGAAGAGACAGAACGTCATGCACAAAAGGTTGCACCAAAACTCCAGCATCACACAAATGAAGATCTTAATGAAATCTTCTTTTCTCACAACCGAAATAGAAGACTACTGAGGACCCTTCTAATGGACCTGGTCATTAACTGGAAAAATATTAAAAAATTTATAACTTTTGAGGTTAATTACTGAATTATTTATTACTCGTCACACTATTTTACCTCATATTGTAATATTACTAAATGAGTTTTACTCAGTTGTAATTGTATTAATAAATAATAAAAAAAGTTATTATGAATTAGTACAAATCAACTCAAAATGATTTTCAGTAAATTAAAACACGTGATCAGTGCAAATTTGTTACCAAAAGTTTCGGTTATTTTCCGAAATATAAAAAAGCGTAAAATCTGATGCGTTTTCACTCTCGAACGGTTTGTGCAATGTTCCTAATTGATTTGATTTCATGTTTTATAGCAGTCAATCTCTAAATGGTATTGTAGTAAACACTGTAATATTACTTTTTATCGTAAGTTAATAAAAACTTTGTAATAAAACCATTTATAGATTAAGGGACGTATGCAAAAAAATTAAAGTGTACTTCAAGTAGACATTATCAACATTTTTGTATGAAAAACATACAATAAAGGCTACTTGAAGTAGACTTTAATTTTTTTGCAGACGGCCTTAAAAATTAAATTTTTTCTTTTTTTTTTTTTTGACGCTCACAGTATATACAGTCAAGGACTTAAGTCTTCATCCAAGAATATTAGAAAAAAATTTTTTTACAGAATCTATATCGATATTAATACGTGAGGGAAAATGTTTTATTCCATTTTTAAGTAAAATGCGGGCACGAAGGAGTGTGAAATTTGGCACAATTATAGCTCATATGGAGGAGAAGCGGAGAATGATAAAATTTATGCATAATATGTGTTAAGAATGTATTAAGTTAAAGAAAATAAAATATTTATAACAAATATTTTTACAAGAGCCTAAAGGTATGCTAAACAATTTTAGCCAATTCACAATTCATCGCTTGTGCATTTATTATTGATGGTTTCAAAACCGGTTTTATTTGCCCTGTGTTGAATGGTGAATTGTCTAAAAATTATTAGCTTATTTTTAGGCTCTTATTAAATTATTAACAAACCAGTTTATATTTCTTCTATGTGTTCATCAACTATTTAATTAAAAATATATTTAATCAAATTTTATTTAAAAATTAACAATTTAATGAATTTTACTTAAATATTCATAAATTTTATATATATATATATATTAAAAAAAAAACTTTGAAAGAAAAAAATTAAACGAAAAAATAAAATTTCCTAGAATTTGCACTCGAATTTCGATTACTGGGCTCTGCTGGTTGTTATTAATTTGTGACGTGTAGATATCAAAAAGTTCATATATAATGTTAGTTTTTTATATGGGACTAGATCAAAAAATTTTAAAAAACTCTGTGCAATACTTTTTGATACATATAAGTGAAGACCAAGAATCAGCTTTATATGGGGACTATGACCAAATGATCCCATACTTACGAAAAATGGAGATTGCGGCGCTTTTTACACTCAAGCGAATTCCAGTAAGAATACTCGTACCGAATATTTACAGTGTATGGGTTATTAATTAACGAAAGAGTAATTTACGGATTTTAACTCTGGATTGTTAAAAATATGGGTAAATATAAGTAATACCAAATTAATTTGTAATAAATATGGGTCGATATAAGTGATGCCAGATCAATTCGCAACAAGCAGTATTTTTGATTTCAATGCTTAAATTTAAAAACATTTTCACTCGTTTTCTAACCATTTTTCTAACCTCTTCCACTAAGTGGTTAGGGCATAATGACTTTGTGCTGATGTTTGTAACTACAAAAAATATTTGACCTAGACCCATCTTTACCGATCTTATTCCGATCGACTCAGAAATAATTTCTGTGTAGATTTAGCATTGTCCGTCCGTCCGTCTGTATGTCAATGTACACCATGTAATCAAACTACAGGTCACACAAATACGAATATGTTTTGATGAAATTTAGAAAATAAGCTTCAATTGGCCATAGGATGAACGCTACTGAAATTGGTGATAATCGGTTCATGTTCAGAGCTAGTTCTCGTACAAATGACACCTATGAGATCGATTTAAATCGCCATAATATCCAAATTATCAAAAAGATCTCGATCAAATTGGGTTTGTGTACGTTTATTATATCCATTTATCAGTAGTCCAAAAATAAAACCTATAGGACAATTGTGATGATGTTACACACATCTTCATTTATCTTCATTTATTTCATTTATTCATCTTTATTTGTTTATATTTTTTTTGTTTATTTTTGTTTACTATATGCACATGCACATATTTATTTGTAATTATTTGGTTACATTTATTTATTTTTTTGCATATCTTTTCTTTTCATTCAACACATACCACAAATTACACCAACCTTGGGTAAAGGGTTGAATTACAAAACAATAAATTATTGTGTAATTAAAGATCACTGGAATGCAAAATGACAAATTTGTGAAAATTCAAATTGTGTCAATAACCCATGACAAATAGGAATGTCACTCAAATTTTGAGGGGAAAAATTTAAATTGATTATTGAACGTTTTCTGATTGGCTATTGAGCTCAACGTTCAAAAATCAATGAATTTGTAATATGCGAATGTAAAGAAAAGATAAGACTATTATTTAAATTAAGTAAAAATATTAAATTATAATGATATAAAAGACCAGCATTTTAAAATAAATAATCAATTATAATTCTGATTTGAAGGGGTTATAATTAAAACCAAACAGAGATTTTCTTTTTTACTGGCATATTCTGCCAAAGGGTTCAAACATTGGCATAATCTGCCTACGTGCTATCTCTGTAAAACATAAAAAAAGTGCATCTAGCGTGCACGCGGGAACTGCTTTGAGGAAAGCACTTGACAAAATTCCTCCTGAGATTGGTCCGGTTCTCACCCAATCTTAGTGTCCTTTTGTACACCCTCTTACACTATATGGCGATCTTGCCAAGCTAACACTATATGGCGATCCTGCCCCCTCTTACACTATATGGCGATCCTGCCCCCATACATACACTATATTAAATTTAAATGCCACTATGTACGTAGATTGTTACAAGGCATACATTATATAACGGTCCAGCGATTCTTATATTATTTGGTGATCCTAGCTGGCGTCCCACCTACACTATACAATGCTTAATCATAGCCCCCATATGAAGCTGATTCCCGATCTTTACTTAAATCGATGTAAAAACAAAAATATTGCAAAGATTTTTCTCAAAACTGGTTTGTATATGTTTTTGCAAAAAATAAATGACCTAACCAAATATGGTCAGGATCGGTCCATTGTTCGAGCTAGTCCCCATATAAATATAGCATCCGATATAAACATTTTTATATCCGAAAGCAAAAAAAACAAAAGAAAACAAATTCGGTTTAATCTTATTTTCTATATCTTGTTAGTTGGACCTAAGAGATATGGCCTCTAAACGCCTGGTAGTCGGTTTAGACTGACTATAATTTTCATACTTGTTTTTGTTTTGAAAAAGAGTGTCGCATTAATATTTCTAAAACAAAGCTTTCTGACCACCAGAGCGAAATGAGAAGTATAACTATGGAAATATGCCTACGGCCCTGAAAGAACAGATCAATCAAACGAATATCGTGTGCGAAAGTTAAAGCAAGATCGAAAAGAAAAAATATATGTGGTTAGAAAATGTTTCTTGTTCACAACTTCAAGATGTTCTAGTGGACTAAAATTGATCTGCCACAATTTTATAAATATTTTTCTCCTAATGAGCTCTATACTACGCGACTTTTGAGCCCAAAATTTGCCAAAAAAAAAGATCGTGTTTTTTGGCAAATACACTTAAATGCCTTCCATTAATTTTGTAATCTTCCTCGCCAATATGCATCATTTGAGTGGTATTACCACATCAAAAACACTCCAAAAAAGTCATGTATCATGGAATAACGAAAAAAAATTTTTTTTTCTTTGCAGTTCATATTATATCAAATTTGTCATTAATTACTTTGCCGAAAATATGAAAAAATAGGGTTTTTAACCCTCTTTGCCCCTTTTTGACATCTCATTTTGAGAGAACATCCCAAAAGACCTTCCTTGCTAAGCCAAAAGTTTTTTTATTCATAGTTCAAATGGTACAAAGTGTTATTTTATAACACCAAAACTAAAGTCATGTCAAAAATGTTGACATTTAAAATGGTTTTATAGTTAGTTTACTTTACACAAACTTATTTTTTTTTTTTGGGTTTCTCCTACATTTATGTCAAATATATTTTAAAAAAAACCCCTTTTTATGAGTGAAACATTCAAACAGTAAAATAAAAAATTCAACAAAAAAATGACAAATTCAATTCACATTTAACCACTAGAGAACAGACTCCTGCTGACCTTAAATATATAGTATATGTATGCAACGCATGAATGAGTATAAAAAAATGTGTTTATATGTGTATAATATGATGGGAGACATTGAGTGCAGATATTAAAAACGGCAACGATGAGCAGACATATCATGGGGTTTAGGATGTGTTTTTTTTTTGGGTGTAACACAGTCAGTTTGATATTAATTGCATTGCAACTGAATATTAACTTGTCGGATAAAGTGAACTTTAATTGAAAACAAGTATTAATTTCAATTAAATGCTCTTAAGGTTTTATATTGTGGCATTATGTTAAAGTGGATAATAATTTTTAAATATTAAAATCAAGTTAATATCGGAAATTTTCCCCGCTTTTCCCCACTTATTCCTAAAAATATTTCGAATTATACAACATTTCAAAAAATAAATACATAGAGAATCAAAAGAAGTTATAAATATTGAAAATTTTCGATCCACAGGAGTCAAAATATGTAGGGACTTCACAACAAAAGAAGTTTAATCCTGTTGGCCAGTGTAATTAATGTGTAAACACAGAATTCGTATAGTTTGTGTTTACCTTAAGCAAAACGATTTTTCGAAAACCACAAAAAAATAGGATGCCCTTTCGTTTAATAAAAACATCAATATTTTTTTTACTCCGTCCTTGTTGTGGGTTATTTATTATTTTTGGTAAGATTTGCGGTTTGTCGTAAACAGTTGTTTCAAAAATTCTTTTTGTTCATTTTGTTTTCATTGTTTTAATAAGCATTGTTATAAAATGCTTATCAAGTATTTTGGTGATTCATTTATTTTTTTTTTAACTCTTTCTTTATGCCTTTTTATGGATGATAAATTAACAACAATTTATGGTTTTAAGAAGGATTTAACAATCGCTTTGGAGTGTTTATGCGGTCAAGGTATAATGATGCAAAGACACATGTATCAAATATGAACCGCTGGCAAAAGTTTATAGCACAATTAACTCAATTTTTCTTACTTCTCTATAAAAGTTTGACTTTTTGACAGGAATATTAATTAACAAGTTTGTAGAATTGTGCACGCCTGGGTTATTTCATGGACTAGATGGAAAATTGAGTTTTTCATTTTCTATTTATAAACATAATTAAATAAATGGTGACCCAATGAGAGTGCCCGATTTAATTTGAAAACAAATAAGAAAATTATAGTCGGTCTAGACCGACTATACGATACCCTATACCATGCGTTTAGAAACCCTATCTCTTAGGCCCAACTAACTGGACATAGAAAATAAGCAAAACCAAATTTGAGTGGGATTTTTATTAATTTTTTTGGCTGCAGATATGAAAAAGTTCATATCGGATGCTATATCTATATGGGGACTAGGTCCAAAAATGGACCGATCCTGATCATGTTTGGTAAAGTCTCTTGTATTTTGCAAAAATATATACAAACAAAATTTGAGAAGAATCAGTGCAATATTTATACCCTATACCACTATGTGGTTTGGGTATAATGACTTTGTGCTGCTGTTTGTAACAACCAAAAATATTTGACCTAGACCCATCTTTAATTATACCGATCGAATCAGAATCACTTTCTGAGTTGATTTAACAATGTCCGTCCGTCCGTCCGTCCGTCCGTCCGTCCGTCCGTCCGTCTGTGTGTCCATGTAAACCTTGTAATCCCTTTGACCCCATACAGAGCTGCTTCCCGATCTTCACTTAAATCTATTAAAAAACAAAAATATTGCACTGATTCTTCTCA